>JAGSMW010000135.1:0-12500 GCA_029286795.1 Byasa hedistus | reverse complement strand
GACTTGAAACATGACGGACGAATTGACCACGCAGACAATTTTTTGAATTTGTATCCTTTTATTTTATACGTCTATATATAACATTAGCTCTCGCTATGAATTGCGAAGATCAAAAGATGAGAACATAAACGATTGACCACGCAGACGATTTTTGGATTTGTATTATTTTACTTTGTACCTCTACACGTGACATTGGCTCACGCACAAACCGTGCTCATGTCATCAATTGGGAAGAAGAAGAAGGTAGTAAATGTCAAACATTTGAAGTTCGTCTCGTCATTTAGAAATCAAAAACAATTTAAAAGAATGTTTTTGTTTTTGACATTTGGCATTGACAACTAACAATTTCTGATTGCAACTATAATATTTTACGAACTTTAGCGGCAATCTGGGCGTAAAGGTCGCATTGTCTCGGTTAAATAATTTTTTTTGTGCATAATGCGGTTGAATGTATGATGTGAGTGTTTAATGCAGTAAATTATTACGATTGTAGAATTCTAGCGGGAAAACCACTGTCCTAAGTTCTTATTCAGTGGCGTACCTAAAACTTTTGCCGCCCAGGGCAATCTCCAGTTTGTCGCCCTTTCTATTATAAGTCAATCAAATAGTGGTTTTTATAAATTAACACACATAAATAAATTATTAAGTTATTTAATCAATATTAATTAATACACAGAGTAAATTTTTTAGACACATTTGTATGCACTCGTAAATATATTTATATAATATCTACTCTTCTGGCTTTCATACTAGAAAAATCGTGTATAATGCTCTCAAAATTTATATTATTTGTAATTTCTTGTTAAAACCATTTTCCGTATTAAAACCTGCTTGACAAAGATTATCAAACAGTTTGCAGCAGAAACAATAAATACTTTTCTTCGATGGTGAATATACCATCCACGATCTTAAGAGCTTTTCGCCATTAGGCAAAATTTAAAAATTTTATTCGAAATCATATAGTTAATCATAATTTATATGAATCAAATATTAAACTTATAATAATCATTTATTATTCAAGAAAGAAAATAAATATAAAAAATGCCGGCCCAAGGTAAGTGCCGCCCGGTGCGGACCGCACCCACCGTTTAATTACTGTTATCGTTACGTATTTGCTTAAGTAGTTGTTAATATTAAGTTTAAACATTTTAAAAATAGATGCAGGACTATCGTGTGCCCATATCTACGACGCTCGGTTAGTTACTTGTTATTTGTACATTGGCAGGTCGCACCTCGGGTTATGGTTTGACGCGGAACTTTGAAGAACCGCCCTACGCAGCAAGCGATTAATTGATTAATGTGTAAAAATGTGCGTTGACATCTCGGCCTCTGAATAACTTTCACCTGCTCATGCAGCTATGTCTGAAGCTCTTTATGAAGGATCCGCTTCTACAATAGCCTTCAATTCTTCATTTCTCATTTTGGTCTCCGGCCGTCCACGGAGTTGGTTCTAAAGGCTGAATTTCCAGAAAAAAAATGTTGAAATCAAAAACGTACCGTGCTTTCTTTTGCTACACCGGCGCCGTACACATCATTAATCCTTCGCGCCGTTTCGCTGTTGTTTCGCCGTTCACTGATGCCACGGTAAAACTCGTACTCGTAAATGTACCGATATTTCATGTTTTCCATTGGGAGGTAATAAGCGACGCCAAAGAAAAAAATATGAGGGGGAAAAAACAAATGAAAAACTGTTTTCAAAACCCAAACGTACCAGGAAATGAATTTATAAATATGAATTAGGAATTCTTAACCAAACGGGAGATGTTTCAAATCAAAGTGATCAGTACGACAAAACGCTAATTTCATATGTAAGGAGCTAATAGTTACCGGGACATTATCGGGCAGTGTGTGCACAGTACAAATTTAAAAAGTTACCGGAATATTGGAGAAAATTTAAACTTCTGTATTTAAGTATTACGTATAATTTTAATAAAAATGTATAATGTAAAGGTATTGTTGTTACAGGGCATAACGTTGTATTTTGTTTGGAATGTCCAGAGAACACACGAGCATGCGATCTCGGAGCTCGTTCTGTGCTGCGATAGCCACTCAGCATAACAAGTCGTCCTCCAGCTGTCGTACGTTGTTGGCAGCAGACATTAGTTTTCTTAAAAGCTAAAACTATAGACAATATTCCGATCGCTCCCAACACCACGACGCTCGGTGGGTATTACGAACTAAACTTACATTAATCAATATTCCTTATTAAAACGGAAGACCACGAGTTGGAACAATATTTGAGCAATACGCATTGCGCGAGTGCGGCGCGGCGCCAACGAGTTCAACAAGAGCCCGCCGCCGCTGGAGACTAGACCACCTCGGCTCCCGGGAGGCACACGGGGACCGAGTGCACACGAACACTTGCAAGTAACTAGGCTGCCTAGATTTAAAAACTAAACACGAGTTGAAACCATCTCACTAGCCATTATGAAGTAATACAAGCTTCAATGTGTGTGTGTAAAAAGTTGCTCGTTTTAAAAATAAATGTTATTTTAGACACACACACGCACACCTATACACACCTTTATGGTATATAATTTCAAGAGATTCATTTTTATATTGACCAAAATGGTTTAGTGAAGAACAATCAGAGCGACGGCGCAGTGAAGGCAGCATTCATAATCTTGCCATCTTGCGAGAGCTTCGTCTCGAGCACGGAATGCAGCAGCTTGTCGGCGAGTGGGGCGTGGTGGGCGTGGTGGGCGTGGTGGGCGTGGTGGGCGAGGGGGGCGAGGGCGCGCGGCGCGGCGGGGCGGGCGGCGCGGCGCAGCATCGCCATGAGCCCGCGGCGCGGGCGCAGCGCGTTCGCTAGCTTATGCCAGAATCTCGGGTCCTCGCGGTGCAAGTAGGTGGTGGTTGCCAGATACGCCCGCAGCTCATCCGTCATCCGCGGATCCGACATCACGTCCTCCAACAACACGACCACGACCCGCGCCTGGCCCTCTTTCAGCGCACGCAGGTGCGCCTCGCGGAACTCGAGCAGCCCCCACACCGACAGCAGGAAGTCGCGGGACAGGAGGATCACAGTCCGCCGCGAGCTGAGCACGGAGCGCGCGATCTGCGCGGGGATCCAGTCGCCGACGGGCCAGTCGCGGTAGTGCACGCACGTGCGCAGCGCGTACGGCGGGGCCTCTAGTTTTAAAACTATCTCTTCCGCGAAGTTCAAGTCCGGATGTGCGAACGAGACAAATGCGTCGTATTCCTTTTTATCCAGGTCATCATCTTCTTCTGGAAGACAAAAGACGCCGAGTATCGTCGCCAGGAGCCTCAGCCCGTAGGAACGCAACAACAAAATAACAATAAGAAGTATCAGCGCCGCAGCGCCCAGGGACACCCCGAGAATAATTCTGTTGCGCTCCTCGCAAAGCGCCTCCGGCACGAGGAGGCGCAGCGGCGCGCCCCCCGCGCCCCCCGCGCCCCGCGCGCACCGCACCGCGCCGTAGTCCAGCACGCTGCCGCTGGCGCGCTGCAGCGCCGCCACGTCGGCCGCGTGGTTGCAGTCGCACACAAGGCGGTTACCGGCCAGTCGGAGCGTGTTGTTCGCGAGCAGCTCTGCAGGTATCCTGGTGAGCAGGTTGCCGGTCAGATCGACCTCCAAGCCGGCCGGAACGGGCGGTAGCTCAGTGATATTCAGGTGACCGAGATTAAGTTTGTTAACGCCGGGGAGCGACCGGAGAGCGGACGGCGCGCTGCGCAGGCGCAGCTCGCTCGCGACGAGGCCGTACTCTTCAGGCGCCGGTAAACTGTCGGGGAGCGAGTCGCAGTCGAGGTCCAGGTAGTCGGGTCGGACTAGGCAACGGCAAGCGGACGGACAGGGCGCGCCCAGCAGCGGGCAGGCCAGCGCGTCCCGGGGCACCTCCAGCAGAGCGCGGCCGCGGAGCGCGGGGGGCGCGGCGCAGCGCGCGCTCGGCGCGGAGAGCCGCGGCCCGTCGCCCTGCCGTCCCGCCGCGGTCCCCGCAGCCAGAGCCTGTTGCAGCGCCGGAGCACGACAATCGCAAGAGAACGGGTTGTCGTCTAAAAGGAAAACGGCGTTGCCGCCGCTCGGACCCCACAGCATCACGGTGGAGATGTTATTGTGCTGAAGGTGCACCGTCACACGCGGGCTCAGGAAGTTCATGTTTATATTCTGGAACAGAGTGAACCGAATCTCGTTATTTGTAATTTTAATGAAAGAGTAGAGTTTCAACCCGATATTATGAATATTTATCTTTTATTAGGCCGTAAGATTTGGCTCGAACATGTTTTGCCCGATAATAAGTTTTCCGCAGAACGTAACATCGTTTAACTGATGGAGAACGTGTGCAGAGACGGAGAGACAGTGTGTGGGCAGGGCAGGGCAGGCGAGGCGACACTCACGTTGAGATCGGTGACGTTGTTCCAGCTCAGGTCGAGCCGGCGCAGCGCCACGAGCACGGTGCGCCAGTCGTCGAGCAAAGCGTGCACGCGATTGTGGCTGAGGTCGAGCTCGCTCAGCAATGGCAGCGCGCTGAACGGCGAGGGATCTGCGAGCAGCTCGTAGTCAGCGCGAGGCCCCGGCGACGCGGGCGACTCGGGCGCACCCAGCGCGAGCTGGTTGTGGGACAGGAAGAGCTCTCGCAGCGAGCGCACACCCACGAAAGCGCCATCCGATATGTGCGCGAGCTGGTTGTGGTTTAGCGATAGAGTCTCCAGTCGGTGCAGGCCCAGAAACACTTTACTGTCAACAAATAAGTCAGCATGTTTAATACGATGTGAACTTTCAGAAAGTCTTCAGAGACAACGAGTATCACGTGTTATGCGATTACTGAATTTCACTTTTTATAACCGCTACAAAAACTTTTTTTTTACTTGAATTTGTTACGGCAGCGTTCCACAGTGATTCACCGGTTTTTTGGTACACAATAACCTAAGAAGTTCTCTCTTTAGCAAAACGCATTTAAAATAAATTGCACTAAAATTTTGATCAGTTTCGCGCATAGAACCAAATACTGGAATAGCAACTTCGCAGCTACGTGCATTGGTCAGCAGCAAAATAAAAAAATGTGGATTCTCACCCCGGCAGCGTTTTCAATTGATTGCGATCGAGGTTAAGTTCAGTGAGATTTTGCTGGTCGGAGAAAAATCCCGGCGGTATGGCGGTGATCGCGTTTTGGGAGAGATCGAGGCGCTCGAGGGCGGCGAGGCCGGCGAGCAGCGCGGCGGGCAGCGCGCGCAGTGCGCACCGCTGCAGCTGCAGGCTGCGCAGCGCGCGGCAGCCGCGCAGCGCGTCCGCCGGCACCGCGTGCAGCGCGCTGCCGCTCAGCTCCAGCTCCTCGAGCGCGCGCAGGTCGCGGAACGCGCCCGTCCCCAGCGTCAGGTTGCCGCGGTTGTACACCAACCGGAGCTACGCACGCGAACCGCAATATTGTCAAACGGATTCCAAAGGTTTTTGTTTTCTATAATAAATTCAAGAGTAGTTAATAAAAGCAGAATAGGCAGCATACGAAATAGTAATAGTGGTAACCTTCTGCAAGTGCGCCAGCCCCGCGAGCAGCTCGGCGGGCAGCTCCTCGAGCGGGTTGTCGTAGAGGTCGAGGTGTGCGAGGCGCGGGGTGTGGGCCAGCAGGCGCGCCGGCAGCCGCCGCAGCCGGTTGGAGCTCAGGCTCAGGTCGCGCAGCTCGGCGAGCCCTGCGCTCCGACGGGAACGACACGTTAGGTATACCGGCGCCGAAGTAATCCTTAAAAACTCTAATTAGTATTGCCAATGAACTGCTTCCGAAATAGGAAAACCGCCGGCCGCGAGGCGAGCTCTCAATTCGACCGATTCATAACCGCGCGGTGATGTACCTTCGAAAGTGTCTTCTGGCAAATCAGTTAGGTTGTTTTTCCAGAGAGCGAGACGGCGCAGATACGTCAGGTTGCGGAAGGCGGTGCTCGGCAGCCGCTCCAGCGCGTCGTCGGCCAGCTCGAGCGCCTCCAGGCGCAGCGGCGGCAGCGGCCCGGCCAGCCGCAGCCGCGCGTTGTCCACGGTCAGCTGGCGCAGCGCCGGCAGCTCCGCCACCGCGCGCAGCGGCAGCTCCGTGTCCCGCCCGTCTGAGTCAAAGTAACAATAAAATTGGCTATGTTAGCCACCGCAGGGCGCATGAAAGGCAAAATAACTGACTCAGTCGCCGTAGCCGAAATCGACCTGGAGGAGACACACACACACACACATATGGAAAAACACTTTATGCAGAAGTACATTTATATTTCCTTCATTTAAATTTATATTAAATTTGCCTTGCACTAGTACAATTGTTTAATTGATAACTAACCCAGGTCGGTTATGCGCAGCATGGTGAGCGCACTCAGCCCGCGCACGTGCTCGGGCTCGAGCGGCGTGCGCGGCGCCACCAGCGACAGGTGCGCGGTGCCGTGCGCGCCGCGGCGGCGCAGCGCGCACAGCAGCGGCTCCCGCGGCAGCGCGCACCCGCGGAACGTCACGCTGCGCAGCGCGCCGGCCAGCGCGCCCGCGCCCGCGCCCGCGCCCGCCGGTACCTCCGAGCACCGCAGGCTGCCGCCGCTCTTAAAACGTTAAACGTTCTTTATTTATTGAACCGATGCGCAATACAAAGGGAACGCGGCCGGTGCCGCGGGTGGGCGTCACTCACCGAGCACTTGAAGGTGACCCCGTCGCCGTACTCCTCAAAACGCAGCAGCCCGCCGGGTAGCAAGCAGTCGTAGTTGGTGCCGGCGGCATGCACCACGCAGCTGCAGCCGCGCGGGCACCGCCAGCCCTCCGCTCCCTCCGCCTCCTCCGCTAGATCCGCTTGATCCGCTAAATCTGTACTTTCATTTTCTTTATTGGAAGTGACGGTATACCTCCTCAGGGAAGCATCCGCCAGTCTCTCTTTAGTAACATCTATATTCCCAGATACAGGCAATCGAGGAACTGCTCCGACGCCGTCGCCGCCGGGGGTGGGGGCGGGGGCGGGCGGGTCCTGTGCGACCGCACCCAGCGCCGCCGCCGCCGCCGCCAGCCACAGCAGCACCCTGCCGCTCGACGCCATCACTGGCAGACGCTATCTCCGACTCTTCATGGTAGCTGGAAATGTTTTATTTGCCGAACGTTAGTGATGAGCAAATCAATGTTTTTATAGGTTATTAACAAGGAAAACTGACAAAATAGCGCTCGTGACGAAGTGAATGATTAAAGATGTGCGAGTACTCCTCTAGTTATAAAGCAATATTCGTTGTGATTTAAATCAAACCGAGGTCCAGCGGACCGAATTCATCCCCGAGTTATTGTATGCTACTCCTCCGCCGAGGAATCTCGCCGGATAAGCAGTGGCATCACTTATCAGCGCAGCGCGCAGACTGGCGGCTTTATCACTGCGCAGCGCATTACTCATTAATGTATTAATGAGGAATACACCCGATATCTAAATTGAGCACGGCTGTGTACAATTAATGTTTTTAATAGAGTTGACGTCATAATGTCTTTTGCGATTAAACGAGAGGTCGAAGGCGGGTCCTGCCGGGCACACGGCACCGAGTGAACGAAGTGCGAGGTGATGTGCGCGTTGTTAGCAAACATTGCATTAATAACACTATGTGTTCTGTTGGTACCCTGACCGCAGGCTCTCTGTCCGCGCAAATGTATAGCCTTTAGCGCCGCCTTCTCCAGTACTAAACCGAAATAGCTAATTTCAAAACCTAAATTTACTATACAATCGCTCGTAACGACTATTTATGTACTCATATGAGCTGCGCGTCCTGCGACGACACTTCCAACCACACACAAGCGGAAGCTACATTGTGGAATAAGTTGTAGCTAGAGGTTTCATCCCTTATCCGAATGACGGGCAACGCGACTGCGTATCCCCGGACTGTCCTGTCCGTGCGGCTGTCCATGGGCCACAAGGTGCACAATCGGCGGGCCCTGCTTCACATTAACACAGTTGTCCACGTTTGTTACATAGCGATACAATATTTTGCTACGGACCCGTTAGCTGTATAAAAAGAACGTGTTCATTGAATACGGCCGGCGACTAGCGGTGACCGGCGGTGACTGAGTCCTCGTTACCACACCGGCGCAACACAACGGCCCGAATATAAAAAAATAGTGCCGTGACATTCCCATCGACTTGCCATGACGTAACGTTTTCAAGATTATTTCTGCGCTGAGCCCAAAGCTGTTAATTGAATGATAACAGTACAAGCGCCGGACGATCGGCCGACGGGCACATCTAAAGCGAGTATCTCAAACTACTAGACATCTTCTGGCAATAAAAACCTATAAAAACACCCTGTTAAATTTCCGTTCATATGTGATTCCACATCTTTTGGACACATGTTTAAACTATAGTCACACCTATTTGTTATACTTATCGCGTAGAAACGCTCCGTCTATAATACATTGTCTATGCAGTACGTTAAACAGAAACGGAGCGTTGCGTTGCGGTCGGTGAGAGCGTTGGGCAAGTTTTTGGGAATAGTGCGAGCGCAGTGCGCATGGGGACAACCGAGCGAGGCCCGCGCGCCGCAGTCGTAGTCTCAAGTTTCATTGGAACCGATTAGCAAAGCGGACCTTGCAGACATCACACGTAAGCGAGCGCGGCGCGCGGAAACGAAATCACGCGTGTTGTTATTGCGCGCATCGCATCGCGCGACTTCCACGTAGATAGAGTCGCAATACTGGCTGCCGGTCCGACAGAGGCTGCGCGGCGCCGTGCTGGTGTCGACAGCGAGCGGCGGAGGTCACCGCGAGCGGCGCCGCCCCCGACGCACGAGTGTAGTGACGGAGCCGTCCTCGGCGCTCACCTGCGCACGCGCACGCCGCGCTGCCCCGGTCCTACTCCTGCACGCCCCTATGTCCTCACAACGACAACACAAACAACACAAACAATCACAGACACGCGCTCGCGAGCTCGACGGCCGACGCGCGCCGCGGCGGGATGCTCGGACGGTACTGTTGCGCGCAACGCGGACGTGCGCGCGGGAGCGCCGCGGCCCCGCGCCGCGCCGCGCCGCGCCGCCCGGCCGGGCTGCGCCAGCGCAGATCGTTAGTACACCATAAACGATGGGTAAAATTAACGGACAGAATTAGAAGAAGAAGGTATAAACAGTTTTTTTTTATAATTTCCGACTTTTTTGTTTAACAATCATTTTCCTATTAATCATTTGAATAATTATATAAGTAATACTGACATAAAACACTACGGGCCGGAACATATCACTTTTATTTTTTAATAATTGGGAACATTTAAAAAAATAAAAAAATCTTTTTTGCGACGCGTCATCGAGCGGCGACGCGCGTGCGCTGCACTTGAGGTACCGAAAGAATATTTAAAAAAATCTCTTAAACAACAAGAGAGTTTGATTTCTTTGAATTTGTATAATATACTTTGCGGTTTATTGATACTAACGAGTCGCAGCAGCGGCGGCGAGTTCCCCCTGTCGATGTTGCCGTGTGGTCGCCGCGCGCTCCGCGCTGAGTAGCCGCAACACGATCGAACATCTGCGAACGGGATTTTTATCAAACAACATAAAAAATTAGAAGATTCTGTTAGCCTCACCGGGTAGTGTGCGCCTCCTGAGCGACGGCTCCGGGACAGAAAGATTGTTGCCCACATTTAGGAAAATCCAAATGTGGGCAAGAGCGACTTTATCGCTATGAGTGAGCTCTTTCAGGCTACCTTGTGGGACAGGAGAGAAAAAATTGTAAATAAATAGCAAGATAATGTGAGAAGTCAGAATAAATAAATAAGAGTAAGAATTATATATACTAAAGATAAGATTACTGAACAGAAGCCTGTATTTAGATAAGTAATAAACATAAGTACTACGTACAAGAAAACAAAGTTACATATAATATAACTTTACACTATATATATCACATCGAAATAAATAAATACACAATTTAGCGAGCGACTGTTCAGAAGGTTGCTTTGCAGCATAGATTTAAATATGGCCAGCGACTTCGACTCTCGAATGTCACGTGGTAGATTATTCCACAAGTGCGTAGCCTTCACAGCGAAAGAACACCTAAGGTAACCAGACTTCGTATAAGGCACTTGAAGTATATCGCCATACCCAGAGAGCTTTGGTCAACACTCCGAAAATTAAAACACTCCTTCAGATGGGGGGGGTGGGGGTGTTGGTAGAGCGAGGGTCAAATAGTGTATTGTACAGGGGAACAAGAACATGTTTATGACGAAGCTCGAAGGGCAGCCGAAGTAGTAGTATTAAAAAAAAAAGCCAGCCAAGCTTTTGTCGATACTCTGGCACGTGGTCGAACTTGCGCAGTCCATACACTAGACAATTAGTAGTCTAAAAAAATACACAAACCTGATGCAAACGTTTTGTAATATTTTTTTTTATTTATTAAGGTATTCCTAATTGAGATCGGTCAAACAAACGTCTGCATAATCAAGGATAGGTGGAAATAAAGACTGCGCAAATTCGACTTTTGTCTTCAAATGAAGCAGATTCTTCCAACGTTCAAGTGTCCCTACTGCAGCAAAGAGCTTACGACTTACCTCTGAAATGTGGTGAGACCAATTGAGGGTTGAGTCGAAATGGACACCCAGGTTCTTAACCACATCGCTACAAGATAATGTTATATTGACAACGGGTACACTGGGAATAGCGTCATAATTAGGCCGGTTAGTCTGCTTTGATCCACCGATGACTACAACTCGCGGCCGCTGGGAGTGACCATTAAGCCATGACGTGTGGATTTTCCTATTTGGTTCAACGTTAAAATAAACATATAAAAAAAATAGTTTGACTCCCGAACTTTACTTTTTTTACGTTTTGGCGATCCATAGTTTGCTTTTATCTGAGTACTCCACCTACATAAGTACAAAATAACTTGCGCACACTGGAACGTGTGCAGAAGTAACACGAGCGTCGGCCCGGCACCCGGCGCGGCCGCACGCGACGCGCCTCACCGCCCGGTTCAGGCTCTGCGCATGCTCTCGCGTAGCCGATTCTGCGATGACATCCGAAGTCGAAGTAAACGCCATGTACGTCAGATGACGTCTGTTTCCGTCTACTGTTGTGAACACAGCCTCCGGTGCGATTGTGGCCGGTACCGGACACGCGAGCCTGTCAGGTCTCCTCTGACCGCGCTGTGGAGAATCGAGAACGGCCCGAGTGCTCATGGATTTGTGTAGGCGCGCACGCCCTCCCGCCGCGCACCCCCGCCGCCGCCCCGGCCGCCGCGCGCTTCCGCCGCCGCTGCTGATAGCGTTCGACCGCTGCGATAATTGTTTATTTTAATGAAAATTAATAAAGGTTTTCATTTTTTATTTAAATTATATATTAATGGTACTGCGAGTGAGATTATATTCATTCATTTCTAAAAGTACTCTGTAGCTTATACACAACATAGACTGTGGCACTAGCGCATCTCGTCCGATCGTCGGAAGAAGATCAGCCCCGCCACGAAGGGCAGAATGCAAAAAGTGTCGCATCTCTTTCCAATCAGCTCACTTGTTTCGTCAAGTTCGTTTAACTCCATGAATATCGTGATCTGGTAGAGAATAAGACGATACCGATTTCAACAGACAATGTTTGTAGATATAGAGTTGACCTCAACATCGAGTCACAAGAATTTTTTGCGAATATTTTTGCAATAGCCTATTATACTCGTATATGTACAATTATATTTAGAACCTCTTTTTTAATAAAAAATAAAAGTAATTAAAACAATCGCCCATAAAAGGCAGGGGACACGTTCGTGCCCGCCCGCTCTCGGCGGGGCGGGGCGGGAGGGGCGCGGGCGCGGGCGCGCGCATTGCTGCGCAGTCGCAAAGATAGTACATGAATTTATCATAGGATGTATTTATAACAATGATTTAATAATTAATTTCAGCTGTTCTAAGACTTCATGAAACTTTGTTAAGGAAAATTAAAGTGAATATTAAGTAATTGAACTCTAAAGAGTTGAAAATTGATAGATATTTGTTAAATGGTGTAACTTTAATTAAATTAATTAATTAACGTTAATTGGATACGGAGTCCGCGGCCGCTCTTTTGAAATGTAATACAATAGTACCGCTGGCACTCGTCTGGCCACTTACAATAATTGTATAAGAATGTTTGGCAATTCATTTAAGACGCTGAATATAATATAGCCAAATTAGTTACGGCGGTAGCTCGTAAAACGTAAAAGTATCTGAACGGTTTTTTTTTATAGTCGGTTCGGTCACATAAACGTAACTTAACTTTCAAACCCATACTCATTATCATTACACAGCGCACTTGTTTTTAGTTTAAACAGATGGTCTAATGCAGCTACATCGAGCTGCGGCCGCCGGGCTTTTGCGGTAGGCTCATCTGAAAACCACTTCGCGCCCATTATAAATATTAAAAACCACTACACTAATACGTACGGAAAATGCGTCAGTCGTTAAATTTAGCATTGAATGTTATTTAAAAAAATAGTTACAATATTGTATTTTAAAAAAAGTTAATAAAAAAAACAATTTTTTAATATAATTTTTTATTTGAGAAATTAATAAATATTGATTAATGTTATCGACTCGCTCTCGTGA
>JAGSMW010000134.1:0-74918 GCA_029286795.1 Byasa hedistus | reverse complement strand
CTGCGCAGTCGCAAAGATAGTACATGAATTTATCATAGGATGTATTTATAACAATGATTTAATAATTAATTTCAGCTGTTCTAAGACTTCATGAAACTTTGTTAAGGAAAATTAAAGTGAATATTAAGTAATTGAACTCTAAAGAGTTGAAAATTGATAGATATTTGTTAAATGGTGTAACTTTAATTAAATTAATTAATTAACGTTAATTGGATACGGAGTCCGCGGCCGCTCTTTTGAAATGTAATACAATAGTACCGCTGGCACTCGTCTGGCCACTTACAATAATTGTATAAGAATGTTTGGCAATTCATTTAAGACGCTGAATATAATATAGCCAAATTAGTTACGGCGGTAGCTCCATTAAAATTCATAAGATCCAGCACGAAGCCGAATATCTGCTCCAAGTGTTGGGTGCCGCGTCCAGGAAAAACGTAAAAGTATCTGAACGGTTTTTTTTTTATAGTCGGTTCGGTCACATAAACGTAACTTAACTTTCAAACCCATACTCATTATCATTACACAGCGCACTTGTTTTTAGTTTAAACAGATGGTCTAATGCAGCTACATCGAGCTGCGGCCGCCAGGCTTTTGCGGTAGGCTCATCTGAAAACCACTTCGCGCCCATTATAAATATTAAAAACCACTACACTAAAACGTACGGAAAATGCGTCAGTCGTTAAATTTAGCATTGAATGTTATTTAAAAAAATAGTTACAATATTGTATTTTAAAAAAAGTTAATAAAAAAAACAATTTTTTAATATAATTTTTTATTTGAGAAATTAATAAATATTGATTAATGTTATCGACTCGCTCTCGTGACGCGCCAGTGAATCATGTAGCAGTAGTAGGCATGCTTTCGCAGTATCGGGATTTTCTTTACAGAACTCCACGATAAAAGGGAACTAGAATATTCAGCCCATTCGTGAATAAGCCGAGAGTAGCGTCTTCTATGAGATAAAATAATAAGTATGTTATAAGACATATAGGAAAAATACTATCAATTATTCTGTAATTTATATTTCAATCTTTAATATTCTATGTGAAATTGATGCAGTATTTCTATTTACGTGGATCGTATACCTAATAAAAAAAAAAATTAATTGTACTTCTGATGATATTGATCATGTCTCGCATTATTTAGGATTGAAATTGCCTCTTAAATTGTTATGTTCTATCTGTTCGCAAAAATCATTTTCCACTAAACGACTTTTGGACTCTGTCGTTTGATCTATAGCTTTCAAGGGTATGTTTAGGAAACTCTTTGTACTTATTTCTTTATGTAATCTATAAAGCTGTATGGAAATGAATTTCCGAATATAAAATTTCTTAATTTTCATATCCTTTTTATGTGCCTTGTACAGCTTACTGTGTCAAGTAAAACGCGAACTTAATAACATCTGTTGATTGAAGCCTACTTTTTAAAGTGATGACGGATTTTTGCAGGCTTTACATCAATTTATATCATTGTAAAAACTGCTGGTACTTTCATTAGGGGATACATATAAGATATTTAAAAATTTGTAATTTGAAATATTTATGTTTGACACAAAAAGCTAGATTATAAGCCATAATAACGTTAAATATTCATGTTTTAAACATTAAACTTGTGGGCTTTTTAAAAAAGAAAAGTTTTTTTTTTAAAAAAATAAAGGTCCAAAATTAGACTACAAAAAGTTGTATTGAAATTCTTTGAATTAAGTCAGAAACAATTTCATTCTCAATAACATCAAGTTTCGAAGGAATAATAAACGCTGAAGAGGGCACCAAAATCTTTACCAAGAAGATTTTATTGAATCGTAGCTACGGTTTGATCTGGAGAACCAATCTAGATACTAGAATACCTTTGTATTTTTATCAAAGCAATTGATTGAATTAATCTTCACTTCGAGTAATGAAGAAGAGCTACATTAGATTCATAAATATATTTTCGTCCACTAATATCAAGTAGGATAGAGTGTGATATCCATTTTTAAAATTTTTTAAAATAGTCATTAAAACACTTGTTGGCCTCCATGGTGTCTGTAAATACGAGTATAGAAGACTAACTTACCACAAATGCGTAGGATATATCCCTAAACAGCCATAAACATTCATATAAAAGCATTATGTATAATCTCGAGTTGAAATTAACCTCCTTATTGCGTTTAGAACAATATATATGTGTTTGTGTGGCAAATAAAGGGGTGCCTGCTCACAAGAATGATATAGTATCCACTTTTTGCTTGTTCAAAAATTAACTACAGTTTCAATATTTCCTATGGCATACTGTAATCTTTCTTATTAACATACTTTTCCCGATCTTCGAGAGGCTGTTGTAGTATTGAGGGAAGGTTCTCATATATATATTTGCTTAGATCGTTTTAAATTTCTATTACTGTTAAGTGATAGGTCTTCGTACGAATGCAATCCCATTCCAATTAAATATAACAGGGGTCCTTAAAATTTAATTCATCCATAAAAGAGACCTTTGTGTGAAACACATAGTCAGTGTTTCTTTGCTTTTAAAACGTAATGTAAAATTTTATCCTGGTATGAATAAGAAGATCAGAAAAAACTCTATCTGAGATTGAAAAAGGAAAGAGAACTTTATTTGAAAGAAATTGAGCAATTTGAAAATGATTTTAAAAAACTTGTCAAAGCAACTGATATATACAAAAAAAAGGCTGTGGAGTGAACAGACTTGAGGAAACAAGAAAAGCTTTGGAAAGGGCATCAAAGACTTTCTAGATTTTGAATCTTAGAAAGATAATTAATAAAGGGATTATCAAAAGCGTATAAGACTTTATATTTAAATTATAGGTAAAGTAATTATCTTGCGAACAATATCTTGTAAAGTCCAAAAAACATCAAAATTAAGAGACACATCATAAGAAGCAATTTCTTATTCATCTACAAATATTAAAGCTATTTCATCCTTTTGGATATAGCGTGTGGATTGGGCAAACTCCTTTAATTTATATTTTAAAAATAAAAATTTAAAAAGAGGATATGAGAAAGAATCAAGATTTTTAAGGATTAAATTATAAGGGTTATGAGTTTGTTCTTGTTTAGATTTATAGTACTCTCGATCAACTAGTCTTAGAAGTTGTATAATAAATAATTAAAACAAAGAATTAAATAACCTTTTATATAGACTGTCTTTTTTTATTCAGAATTAACAAAACCTTCTTTTTAAAATACTTAATTGTCGTGCCTTCCAAACAAGAACATTCTATTAAAGAAACATTTAAAAATCTAGATGTAAATAATTATTAACATTAGATTTATCCAGGCCCCTTCTCATTAAAAAAATATTTAAATATTTAAAATTTTAGTTGTAAATTGATTTTAAAAAATATATTGTTATGAGAAACAAGAAAAAAGGCTGGATAACTTTTAAAATTGAAGTTATGGTGGTGATACACAGTAAGTGTAAGAGATTGATTCGGATGAAAAATTAGAATTTTAAGAATAAAGAATATTTTAGTTTAAGAGGTGGGGACTCCCACAATAGGAAAGTATTGACATAAAAAAAATTATTTGCCTTTAAAGATTTAGAGTAAAAAATGGCGAAAAATCCTTGTTTCTTTTTTATTTATATAAAATAGTCCATTAAAAGTTATTATTCTGTAACATAGAGAAATTCTCGTCTAGATAGCAAAATTGTCTGAAAAAAATATTCTTGTTTAAATTAGCTCTGGATTTGCACTGGAAGTTTTAGTAATGTTGAAAAAAAAAGATTAATGTTGTTAAAATATCTACTTACAAAAACGTTAATAAGATAAAAAAAATATTAAAAAAATTCAAACCATAGTTGTTTGTCAATAGGAGGTTATTAACTAAGAACAAACATAAAGATAACAATTTGCTACCTTCCTATGGCAAGAACACTTTTTTTTTTAAAAAAACAATCGATTAGGCAAAAAATAATAATCAGCAACGACAAAATTTGAAAGTAAGAATTCCACAGAAAACCATTGATAAACGCAAAGCATGTGAGAAACAAGTTTCTTTTTAGCTTATATGGGAATTATTTGGTTACCTTCCCTTATCGGACCGTAATGAAATTTTTTTTAAGGGTCCTTCCCCCCTAGGCCAAAGGACTTTTTTGAAAAATATTGATGAGCAAAAAAAGTTACCGCATGAATGAAAATTGGAGTTAGTGCACAGAAGGGATTTATTGAAGAAATGTCTATCCTGTGAGATCAAAACATCTTTTTAGCAACTGTCTTGGATTATTCCCAATTTTGCACGATGTACAAACTGTCGGATATCCATGTATGATGAGATATGTAAAAAAAAAAAAAATCAAAAATAGATGGTGTACGGTTGGATTTTAAACGACCATGTACATTTACGAACGAAATCAATAAGACATAACAACACTCCTTTATTTCATCGAGACTTAAATTTACCCCATTTTTCGATTAATGTTAAATAAATAATTTAAACTCGGGGAGACATTGGCCCATGAATATAAATATCGGTAAAAACACAGTAACTGAGTATGGCAATATGATTAGACGTTATTTGTCAATTATTAACTACATAATGATAAGATTGGATGGTATGATCAAGACAATCCAGTCTTAATTCTATGTAGAAATAGATGAAGTCTTTTTTTTCTAGGCTAATATAATAGAGGCTGCACTTCCTCGGGACAGTGGTATGTGGGTTAGTAGCGTAGAAAAAAAAAAAGGAGGTACCAATTCGCGCCTTATTGGTCCTGTGATGGATAGAAAAAAAGAAACGATAACCTAAATGTCATTCTGAAAAGATACACCCTGGAAGCTATTATTATAACTGAGTGAATGGAGATCTTATAAAAGTGCTTTAGTGGATGAATAGAAGTTTATCTTATGACCAGTAAACCACAACTTAAAATTTTACAATCATGATAATTCTGCTATTCATACATCAAAAAATTGTGCAGTTCTGTTTACTAACAAAAAGTATTTCGCGTCAAAAACAGGAGAAATTAACCAATCTCTACATAATGATGAATACCTTTCACAATTATATGGGGTTTAGAGTCAAAAAAGAAAAAGACAATACATTATGTGCTCCTCAATAAAGGATTTAAAATTTTTTTTGTTTTGGATTTTTTTTTCCTTTTTTCATTTTGCGAAAATTCATTACGTCGGTATAGGGAAGGTTCATTATTTTGACTTGATATATGTACAAAAGCTAGATCTCCATATATGGGTGCAGCAGACCAAAATACACTGCATGAAAAAAAAAATAAAAAAGGGTCCGAAACGAAACAATCTTATAAAATGTGTTTAGCTATGGTTTATTTAAAATAGCTGTTAAAAAAAATAGGTTACGGTTTGTTTGAGGTCTGGTATTTTGTGTCCCAAATGAATTGTAACATATATATAATGTTCGTCTTGCTTTAATACAATTGACATAGAGCGAACAACCCTTTCAATAATGACCCCAAACATTCAATCGATGGGTTGTAAACATCAGATCATTCGAATTATGAAATTTAAGGAATGATTAATCGTACTATGTTCAATGTTCGGTAATTATTTAAAGCTGCATTGTAGGCTCTCCACTGGCGGTCATACCTATTGTATTTAGAAGGATATGGTCTTATTACTTGTATAGAAACAGTAGATGGTTCTTTTTTTTTACGTACACGCGAAAAAAAGAGGTTTTTTGACCCTCTTTCAATTCCTCCTACATACCACTGGCCGCTGGTATGATTTCTTTGTCGTTTTAGCAAGGAAAAGAATAAGCTCTCGTCATTTCTACAACTTTAAGGTACGAGATCGTCAAGACATCCAATTCCGGCATTGTTGGATACATCTTCGATAATGATATCTCTGCAAATTCAAACCGAACAGTACTCGCCGTTAAAGATCTATTGCATAGATAAGATGCAAATTTAGATGCACTGAATTAATGTGATGCAATTGGTGTCCCCAAGCTAGTAAAGTACTGTAAAATTTTTCAAATATTATTGTTTCATGGGTTATTTTTTTCCCCCATTTTTAAAATTTTATTTGAATTATTATCTGAAGCATTACCCGCCCTAGGTAGTCTCAGAAAACGACGGGAGAGACTTCCTGTACCAATTAAAATACCAAAAAAAAAGTATAGAATCTTTTTAAACTTAGTTTAGAATATTCACAAAAATACGCTGCTCGAATAGATCTGGAAGCAGTACAGGGTTTAGATACAGTTCCAAATGTAAATATCACTAATTTTTACTTTCCTTACAACTTCATCTGCTTTCAAAGCATCACAAGTCGTACAAAAAGTAGTGTTTTTATTAGAGAACTACGTGCTAAAAACTGCACGCAAGTCTCGGAAATACTAAAAGTATCATCAAATATGCTTCAATATAATATCGATTGGAGAAAACAGCCCCTTTCAAGATAAATTTTCTGCAGCTGTTACAATTTCTTTTCTGTTCTTCCACCCCATTTAAGGAAAAGAGGGTCTTAAAAAATTTCAATGCCGAGTGTTATTTTCCCAAAGCAAGTGTATTTTTTTTTGGGGGGGGGGTCATGGAACCCATATATGCGATATGTAAAAACAAAAAAGAAAAAGTTAGATGGGTACTTTTAGAATTGTAACGACTATGTACATTTACAAAATCAGTAAGAATAACACTCATTTATTATTTTCTCGACTTAATTTTATCTATTTTTTAGTTAATGTAAAAATAACTGAACAATTTTGACTTAGAAGACATTCCCTATGAAAAAAAGGCTGAAACACGGTACTGTGTTGCATTTATCATGACATCGCTCTCATGATAATATTTTTGAATTAATATTTGAAATAATTGACATCAATTAAGGGTAATTTGTTTAATTTAAGAAACGTGCGATCATTCTTTTTATTTATATTTCTTAATTGCCTCAATTTATTCTATGAAAAGATTTTGACATTAATCTATTTTACATTAAGTTTATCTAAAATCAAATAAAATAAATCAAATAAAATCAAATACATACCTAAAATCCAATAAAATACCTAAACTAACTAAAATAAACTCAAATAAATACACTCAACCTACCTACACTCATCAACCTAAAATCAAATACCCTAACAATACAATGTTTTGTGGCCAAAAGCCTAATTCCCAAAATGCCCACTTTTTGTAAAAAAATTACCCCAAAAAACGAAACACAAAATAAACGAAATACTAATTTTTTTAAGGATCGAATTTTACTACGCCTTTGCCCCTCAATAATTCTTCCAAAGAATAAGAGCATTTTCATACAAACACCAAATTTTTTCTACTCGCTTTTCTTATTTTACATATTTTTTTATTTCTTTCTTCTAGGTTCACCTCCACCGACTAATCTATTTATTCCACCTAATTAAGCATTTGCACATCTTTTTATTGTATATATAAAGCTTTTCAAAATGATGTATTAACGTTATTTATAAGCTTATTCAATCTTGAATGAAATCCTTCAGCAGCATTGATTGGTTCTGCCACGAAGAGTACCAAAGGTGACATATTTCTCGATTATATAATAGACTAGGTTACAATACCTAATTTCTTTCTAAAATAGTTAATAATGGGTTGAACATTGTAGTGTATGGGTGAACCGATTTTTATTTTAGATTGTCCAGCAATGTCTATAGCATCTAAAGGAACTAGAGCAATTGTTAGAAATCGTTTTTCAACTAACTCTGGCAAACGAAATTGTCATTTTATAAAGTTACAAGGCCCAACTTTTTGACACGTCTCCAATAGCTTACCCCCAAAAGAAGAAAGCAAGCCGATTATCCTAGAATGAGGAAAACACTGCCGTAAAGCATTAACGCCCGCTACCTCAAAAACGCTATCTGGATTGAAGAGGAATATAAATTAGATAGATTTACTGGCTAAAGCATATTTATCGCATTAAAAAACATTAATGTATGTTTCTCTATTTTTATTCAATAAGACAACAATAAATAAGGTGGAAATCTTTGGCACCAAATTCAACGTGTAATGATATACACCTGGTTAAAAGATGATTTGAAAGTCCGTCCAGTATATGTATAGTTGAAATTTCTAAGATCGATGAATCTTTGTAATAAATTTATGTTACAAGTAAGACTATTCTTTCCTCACCCAGTTCACTATATAAAAGAAAGCTATCAACCATTTGGTAAATTAAATTCACTTATATCAAAATTAGTAAAATCTAAGATACCTGTTATAGCATAACGAAAGCTTTCACCTATAAATTGAGGATTTAAGCATCGAAAAAGATCAATTTGAGACATAGCTCCATCATCTACACCATAGTGATCCTGAAGGGTCCTGATAACTCTGTTATAAAGATTAGTTTGATGATACAAATGGCGAATGTTGCCAATTTATAACAAATACAGTGGACTTAAATTGAGATTCAGAAAAGAATTAAAATCGGTACTATGCATGTGCATACCAATTCGTTTTAATTATTCCCATTATAGATAGAAAATCTGGCTCTGGCAGTACAACTTGCATTGAGACACTTCCAATAGGGGTTGGTACCATTAGTCCCTTTTCCCAGATCTGAATTATATCATTAAGATCGGTATTTCTACTTCCTTCTGACGCATATCCAAAAGAAATTACTAATTATAGGGGTAAAAATTTTTAAAAAATTGGGGGCATTTTGGGAATTGGGCATTTGAGACATCACGAAATAAATAAAAATATAAGCAATCCCCCCCCCAAGAAGGGGATCGAAAATCATGGCCTTCAGTAAGTACAATAAAACAGTTTCACCCAAAACATGACACAGATATAATAAGAAATTTGATTGCCATTTCTTACGACATTAAATGATAGATTGGTGGATATAATCTAAACAATCAACAATCTATCTAAAAACAGATGAAATCTTTTTTTTAACTGAATATAAGAAGGGGCCACTTTTCTATTCATTGTATATGGATGGCGTATAGAAAGTGGTACCAAACGTGCCTTTATATGTTTCTGTAATGAATTAGACAGAAGAAAAGATGATCAATGTCATTCTGCAAATTTCTACTGGTGTGGTGTAATTAGGGATCTGGCCAGTTGGATGTATGGATTTCATCAAACTTCTAATATTAAGGCCGATCCCAGATCTGTTACTTTTATTTAGAATAAGAATCTTGAAAAAACATTTATTTATATTTTGAGATTAGTTAGGAGCGGCACCCACGAGAGGTGCCCTATAGTTTAGTTAAATTAAATAAACCAAACAAAATATGTGGTATTTTACCTCATATGCCTAGAAAGTAATATTATAAAACTGAGATGGAGAGCTTAGATAAGTGATAGATGAAAAAAAAGTGACACTAATTTAAATGAGGAACTCAAGTTCGAATTTTATAATTTTTGATGGATTCCGCCATTCATCTAAGAAAATATAAGATTTTCTTGTTCACTTACCAAATGTATTTACTATTGTTGTTAGACGAAACATTGTGAAATGGTATAAAGAAAACATTTAAACATCCAAAACTTAGGTTAAATGTTAGAAAAGATATGTTTCATAACAAATCAATATAAAACATTAAAGAACACTAATCTTCTATGTTACACAACAGTAATAAACCGAAATTAATAAATCTCTGTATAACGGGTCATTCTAAAATTAATAGGGAGTTAAGTTCATAAGAGACAATGGTTTTATATATTACTAGCAGAGCTATCCCCGTCTAAAACGGGACTTTGATATTTAATTTTTGTCATTTTTTTTTAATTATTATAGTTTTTTCTCGCGCTAATTTCTTTTTATAACAAAACAACAGCATAAATCTTAATGCCAATTGGACTCAAATTTATACAACATACCCACAAAATGCTATCAAACGAAATGAAATTGAATTTTAGACTTTTAAACTGTATTAGCAACAATCCAAACTTTAATTTTTTGTATTTTTTCTTGAAATGGGGTCAAAAAATTAATTGTGAAATCCTTTATTTATAAAAAGAATTAGTCAGATGCTATCCCGTTGTGGTATTACAACCACATAAATTATTTTATTTATAAAAAATATAAATTTTTAAAAACGCCCAAGAATTATGACAAATAATATTATCTAGAAATACATTATTCATGGGCATTACAGAACGAGCATCATGGAGAATATCTATGTTTCGGCTGTTTACCTTCCGACGAATGCCCATACCCGTTTACAACGGGACTTTTGATGTACTCATTGTTTATTTTTTTTTCTGTAGTTATGATTTTTTTTTTCTTCGTTTATATTTCTTTTTTAAAAAATAATAGCATTAATTTTTAAATAGCACATTTGACTCTGAATGAATACACAGTAACGCAAACAAATAAGAGGAAATTTACTACAAAAACTGTCTTGAGCTAAATTAGAACTGTGAGTTTTTTGATTTTTCGTGGGTTTTTAAAGTAAGGGTTAAAAAATTAAATGTAAAATCCTTTTATTGATATGAGGACTAGCAGAGCTATCGCCGTTTAAAAAGGGCCATGAGTTATCCATTATTTTCCTTTTTTCTAAAGCTATATATCTTTTTGACCTCCAGTAATGCTTCTTTTAAACGAAACAAACAGCATTAACATAAAATAGCAGATTTTACCTCGAATTAACACAAAGTTACACAATCAAAGCTTATAAAACAAAAATTAAAAGGAATTTGGACTTTGAAACTGTCTAAGCTATGATTAGAATTTTTTTTAAATTCTTTTATTTTTTT
Organism: Byasa hedistus; assembly: GCA_029286795.1. Lineage (NCBI taxonomy): Eukaryota > Metazoa > Arthropoda > Insecta > Lepidoptera > Papilionidae > Byasa > Byasa hedistus. The sequence goes on along the minus strand of JAGSMW010000134.1, from coordinate 64,268 downwards.
GTTGTATTTTTCTCAAAAATAAGGGGTACAAAAATATAATGGAAAATCCTTTTATCCAATATGACTAGCAAGGCTTTACCCCGTTTAAAAACGGATCATTATTGTATCAGTATTTGTCTTTTTTCTAAAGGTGACAGATCTTTTTGCCTGCCGGTATGATTCTTTTTTACCAAAACAATTAAGCATGAATCTAAAATAGCAGATTCAACCTCAAATTAACATAAGTACACACAAAAATACTTCTTGACAAAAAGAGACATTAATATTGCTTGAAAATCGTCTTAAGAAAAATCAGAACTTTTACTTTTCTTTAGATATGTCAATCTTTTTTTTAAAAAGGGGTTGGTTGAGAAATAAAATTGAAATCCTTTTATTAATATGTGACTAGCAGAAACTAATGCCCGTTCCAAAAAGGGACATTAGGGTACATTATGCCTTTTTTTAAAGCTAATATCTTTGAACTCCCAGTATGCTTCTTTTTATACAAACAACAGAGTGATATTAAATAGCAGATTAACCTCAAATACATTAAATTATATACGAAATGCTATAAGACAAAAAGTGACATAAATTTTTTTTAAACGAAGCCTTAAGCCCAATAATTAAAACTTTAGAATTTTTTATATATTTTTGATTTCCTTTTCAAAAGAGGGGTTAAAAAAAAAAAAAAAAAACATTTTTAGTTATACAGTTTGTAAAAAAAAACGCAACACTGAAAAAGTCAGTATGATCTCTTAATTTTAATCAATGAAAAGATTATAAAGGTTAATCTCAAACAACTTAATAATTTGATTAGAAACCTTCTCTGTGTTTTTCTGCCATCATTCAACTGTATTAAAAGAAAAATTTTCTATTTAATTAAGATTTTTGTAAAAAAAAACGCAACATTTTATTAGTACTTGTATGAAGTCCCTTAGATCTGTAACAGCTAAATGCTTCTCTTTTTTAAGCTTAAAGAAAGTTTGTTGCACAATTTTAGAGGAATTTGTTTCCTCTTCAAGTATTTTGCTTTAAGTTCAATCAATAATTTTTTTTGTAGGCTTGTGGCCTATTTTCCTAAAAAATGGCCTAGAGATGCCCTATAGGATTCGAATGGTGTTGAGCGATGGCTCTCTCAACAAAATTAATGTATTTTATCGAATAACTTTACTAGACCAGATGTATGCTTTGAGTCTTATCATGTTGAGAAAATAACATCCGAAAGAAAAACCCATGTTATAGGTGATACAAAAAGCGAAGATTTTTGTAAACTTACTAAAATGTACAATATTGTGCAGCATCCATCTTTCCATTGATAAATGATGGTTTTTCAACTCCTTGATAGTAAAACCAGCACCACACCAAGAACTATACCCCCTCCGTTAAGACTGCGGTATTTAGTTTGATGAATCCAAGGCTCACCTGGTTTACGCCACACAGATACCTTTCCATAAGAGTAGAACAGATTAAACTTAGGGACTTATCGCTGAAGATTATCTTCTTTTGCTCTTCCTTTGACATCATAATCCAATCCTGAGATATTTGATACCTGGCTGTGTTGTGTGTGATATGCTGAACTGAGAATGGTCTCTTTAACGGAGGAATATTGCAAATAAGTTCATGTCATTCAAGTAGTTTTTTTATGCTTGATTGACTTATGCTTATTCTAGCACTTCTCTTTGATTCGTTTTGACATTTTTCTCAATGAGATTTTTGAATTTTTTTCATTTTCTGATAACAAAACACAAGATAATGGTACAAATATCTTTTAGTCAAGAGCATTATCCCACCCTCTTTATCAACAAAATTATGAACTTGTATACTCTAGAGATTGTAGATTAATTACCACTGAAATTTTCTTCTGCGATTTTATAAAATTCTTATTTTTTCCTTACAAAAGCTAACACTTAAGCCTTCTTTTATTTTTTCCCTTATTTGTTTACCGCATTTAAAGTTTTTTTGTAAAAACGAATTTTATACAATTTAATGTCTTTTTTTGGAGGAACTTTTTACGCGTTGCGTTTTTTTTTTACAAAAATATAAATTAAAAGCCAAATTTTTGAATTTAAACAGACAAATGATACCAAGAAGATTAAAAAACTTTCTAAATATTTTTTTTACTTTTTTTAGTCAAAATGTTATATTTTTAATTGATTAAAATATAGCTTATAATTACTTTCCAAGAGTTGCGTTTTTTTTTTACAAACTGTATTGATGGATATATGATAGTTTTTGACTAAAAATTTAATAATGTAGAATAGTTATACACTGTCGCATTCTATAGCTGATCTCTTCCTAACAGTTACAAACAGAATTTTTTTCGTGGGCAAATACATCTTTTATTTTATTTGTTGTAATATTTATTTTATTTCGTGTCAGTAATCAGGTCTAAGCACAAAAGATAAATATCTAGAAGCCATGTGGGATTAATCCTAGTCTAATTATTAATTCTGAAAGAAAGGTAATCAATTCCAATTTCGAAAAGTCAAACTACGACTTCGATCTTTGAAAATGTTTTATTTTCTTGATAAATTTTATCGAATTGATTCCATCTGTCATGTCTTTAAAGATAACAACTCCCGTCATGGAAAGTGTCACACATATAGCCTTAAATTTATTTTTTCCTTATCAAAGATTTCAAACTAAAAATATTTTGGCTATACGTAAATTTTATTTCCTTAAATGACTTTTAATTTTAAAAATATAAGATAAATTGTAACATCTTGTTTACTTAAACCTAAAATCCTCCTTCGCCGTATTCGTTACCGTAAAAGCTTGAACCATCACTTATGTAATTATATGGGACATCATTTGTGTACCTAGATCGTGAAAAATGTAACTTTAATATGGATAAAATGATTTCCTTTATCGAAAGTACCATGACTGTAATACCTGACTCTTCTGAAGCTAAAGGATGTTCATTTTCTCGAATTCTCATCTCCTAAGGCAATGAAACATCGATAACATCAAATAATTGTGAGTCAGAATTATTACATTTTGATAAATTAAGAATAATATCCGTGTGTTTTTTTTATCAAAGCTCGTTTTGGCAAGCATTTATTTCCATCTGTTTCATTGTTAAACCTTTTCTTGGTATTTAAATCTGAAAACACTTTTCGAACTTTGATTTTTACATGTAACCAACACCAGGATCCATTAACTTACCACAGATAAACACATCATCTTGTTGTAATTAGTCACATCACTTAAACATCAAACTCGTCATTTGCATTATTTTTCTCAAGATCCTTAGTTCCATTAGCCTTACGGTTACTTCCGTTGTTCAAAATAACCAAATGCAAATCCCTATTTTGTTGAAAAACGCTATCTATATGAATTTTCTTGAAAATACAAAAAGAATTAAGGAAGAAATACATAAAAATAAGATCTCAAATGTATTTATAGACAATTTAATAATAAATTGAAAATGTTTTACATGTGTGTCATATCTGAGAGTAAAGTGTTTGTTATTTGTTCCTTATGATTTTATCTATTTAAAACGATACAAGACGATCACTCTCTCTTTCGAAGATTTATCCAAATATCTTACAGCAATTTATCTTTTATTTAAGACATAAGAATTTTGATAAAGATGTTTTATCTAAGATCTAAAAAATTCTTTATTAAATAAATAAATTTTTGTATTTAATTTGGTTTACAATTTGGGATAAATAACGTTAATTTATAATTTAAGGCCACCTTGCAAGATTAGAAATTTTGTTACCTTAATTGTTAAACTAGCTATAAATTTTTTTTTAGAATCTAAAAAATAAAAGCTTCTTAGGTCTTAAAATTGAAACACCCTTTTTAACTTGACAAATCAAATGATACATACAAGATAAATCATTTATTGAGGATCAAGCGAAATATATTTCACAGATTTGGACTCCTTGTTGCGCGCACAACGAGCAACCGCGCCCAGAGCGCACACCTGTATACTTGGATCATGATTTATAATACCCTTCAAAGACTAGGAATCTGAAACAGAATGTCTCAACCCGGAGTACGAACGCGAGAACAAATACTCTAATCACATTAGGGAACCACTTGACTAAGCGCGATGAAAAAAGGAATTTTTACTATATAACAAAATAATTACTTAAGTATTTAAAAATTTTATATTTTTACCCATATGTCATATAAGAGATTTATAAGAACGCGCGGAAGAATTACAATCTTCTAAATAAACCTTCTTGAAAACATAAGCAGTTGAGGATTTTGATGGTTCTCGTTTTCAAAAAAGTAGATTATTGAAAAAATCGAAAAATTTTGTTCTCATTAACAGAAGGTTGTATCTTTTTTGTGTGAATGGAAATCACAAAAAAGTAATACTCAAGATAGCAGAGATATTATGATTAAGGAAGTTCTGGGACTTCAATGTTGTCTACGCCATTATGGGCAAAATAAGATGGAAGATATGTGTTGTAAGCTGTTCTTCTCAATTCCAGTCAATCATCAGAGAAGTTGTCAACAACTGTCATATTTGCAAACAGGCACAACCTTTAAAGAAAAAAAAAACTGTAAAGCATATATTAGCTAAATTCCCATTTGAAGGAGTTCAAGTAGATTGTGTGATCTACATAAATATTCGATGTGAATGACGGGATACAAGGGGCGATAATGATGTTGTGGGACGTTTTTTCTAAGTTTGCATTGGTTTTTCCATTGAAATCTAAATCTTTAATGGAAATAAAAAAATGTCTTGAAAAGTTAGTGACTTAAAAGGAGCCTTCAAAATAATTCAAAACTGATAATGGATTAGAATTAAAAATTCTACATGGACATTTTTGTCTTAATTATCTCATTACAAACGCATTTATGACAGGCCAAGACATCCTCAAAGTCAGGGAAGTGTTGAGCGTTTTTAACCAGACCATAAAAGGTACTTGCAGAAGCATCTTTTGCAAAATATATGATGATAAAAAGACAAGCAAGAGATGGATTGATATTTTAGATTTAACTTTTTATAATTACAGGCAGATTATATGGAATCTACGAAAAAATCCCCCTTTGTTCTTTTTAGAAATAGGGATGGTTTAATGCTTGTCTTTCTCCCTGTTTTGAAATTGAAATAATTGACCTATCAAAAGATTACAGAGAAGCTAGGATTAACCGATGACGTTTTGAAACAAGGATTGGGATGAGCAAAAAACTTATGAAGAGTCCTTAAAAATTGGGATAAAGTACTTGTACAAAAAGATTTCGATAATACTACTAAAACCAAGAAAAAAATTAGAATCTTTCTACGAAGGACCATTCGAAATCAAAGAATTTTAAAGAATAATACTTTAGTGATAGTTTCTGAAGAAAAATAGTTAAGGTAAATACTAGAGATGTAAACTTTTATAATAAATTTTAAGTAAATTTAGTTTAATGCTAGTAATCGTTAGCATAGAGCAATTAAAAAGAAATACTTTGAGTTATTATATAGTATTTCTCTTATTCAAAAATAGTTACAATTTTTTGTTTCTCTATTAGCAGGCTTTTTAATTAAATCATGTGTTCTTGTTCATTTAACACATCATATCTCAAAAATATGAAAATTAAGTGTTTGTATTTTAGCTCTCATTTTATATGAGCAATACTTGCGATTTTTCCTTTTTTTGGTTCAGGTCTGTATCTTGTGCGCTCTGGGCGCGGTTGCGCGCTGTGCGCGCAACACTCCTTTTTTTAATAAGTGAAACAAGATCTTGATTTATTAATAACTTGCTACTATGTCGCTAATGGCAAAAAGTTTTTGGTTTTTATCATATTCAAAAAATATTATTTTGAAATAAACCTTTTTCGTAGGTCTCTACGTCCTGTGTACCATAGTTAATTACGAGAGATAGTGAAACATCAAACTTTCTAGAACAAACCCCAGAAAAGTCTCAAAACTTGGGTTAATAGGGATAACATCCAATCAACTTGCCTTAATTAAAACGCTTAAAAATGTTCGTCGAACTAAAAAGGAAACAGATTTTGAAAGATTTTGAGGATATTAAGACGCTAAATTTGACTTTAAAGCTCAAGACTAAAATTTAATGTTGAATATTTCGTTTAAAAATCAATACCCTTACTTTTTTATCAAAATAAATGCTTTCTTATAATAGTAAACATAATTGTAACTTTTATATGAAACAATGTCTTTTTGTTTCGATCGTTAAAAAAATTCTCATTTAGAACAAGCATTTATAACTGTCATGTCTTAGCATGACATCATATCTTATTTATGCGTTTTAAATTAATTTTAAAATAATCCATTGTATCAATCATACAGTCGAGCAAAATCTTAAGACACCCTCTTTGTTCTTAAAAAACTAATGTTTTTGTTATTGAAAAAAAGTGTGAGGCTAGACTAGTAAGTTCCATGCTTTAGACATTTTTAATGTTACTTAAATAATAACTTTTTAAAAAATAAAGGTCCTTTCTGAAAATTTTTTTTTTTAATTTAAAAAAGTTTTGCAAAATCTTAAGACTTGGCGATTCAGGTAATTTAATATTTGATTGAGCTCCAGTTTTCAATAACTTCTCAATTCTTTTTCCATAGATTACCAAATTTTCGCCACCCAAAAGATGATGATATTATTCCATTTTAGAAATCGACTTTTTAATTATTTATGCAGTTATAGGTGTGTCCATTAGTTTATAAACTCTTCTAGAAAGTTCTCCCAAAGATTTCTATCGGATTTAAGTCTGAAGAATAAGGTGGGCACCACATTGTTTCAATATTTTCCGTTGTAACCCATTTTGTCGAGACTAAAATTGGGGTTTTGCATTATCTTGTTGGAAAATTATTCTTGTTGAATTCTGTTATTAATAAATCTAGCAAATGAATCTTTCAATACCTCTTGGGACGTGTAATATTTATTGTTCCCATTTATGAGGATAATTCGATTTTTGTCTAAAGTTTCAAACACCCGAAACATAATGATAAGATCCATGGCCTTGCTAAATATATGACTCTGTTGTCGTAAGACGCCCAATAGTAGTTGTAGCCATCTGGACCATCTAAATGAAACTTTTTCTCACAGAAAATATCACCTCTTGCTATCTTTCGCCGGAAATTTAAATTTCGGTAAACAGAATTAGATTTTTCTAATGTTTGTTAAAAAAGGAAGGCTTGCAACAAATCTTTAGTCCGAAAAGTTACGATACCTAAAAAGTTAAGTATTCTTTGCAATAGTAGTTTTATGCACACTTAGTACCAGTTGGATTTTATTGCATAGCTGCAATATTTTTTCATTGTATTAAAGTAATTATTTTAGCTCTAATCCGTACTACAAGTTTCTAGGTATTCCAGGTGATTCTTTTTCCCATAATTAAAAGGATTATAATAAAGTTGTCACAACATTTCTTGATCTTCCAGTTTCGCGACTAATATATAAAGTAACTTATTTTGTTTTTTAACAATAAGATCACAGATTTTTCATATTCACTTGGAAAAAATTCTCATGAGGGTTAATAAAAATTTGTATTGTAGACATTTTGGTAAGAGTTTCCCCTCTAAATAAGAAACTTGTCCGAAGATTTTATGCAACTTTTTTTAATTAAAAAATCAATTTTCGAAAATTATCTGTAAAAAACAATAAAAAAAGGTTGGATTTTAGCAGTTTTAAACTTTATAATTTTAAAAAAAAATAAAAGAATGATAATTCTTGGTTTTTTATATTAAAAAAATGGGGTGCTACTAAAAAAAAAATCGTCCCAAAAAAAAATATAAAAAAACTAAGTTAAACTTCTAATTGTGACACTGAAAACTTTTCAATAGATGAAAACCCCTTTTTTATAAAAATCAGAAGTTGAATACCACCATATTGTTCTTTTTCAAATACCACAATAAAAATTCTTTCAGAAACAGACTAATTCTATTGTGATTTAAATTATATTAAATAAAACATGTCTTATCTATAAATCTGGTTTAGGTGGGATCACCATATTCTAAATTTGATTTGTATTTGTTCCCATATTGTGACGGATTTAAAGCTATGATTTACGACTTCATGAACAGAACCAAATAAAGTAACAGCACATGGATAAGAGGAATCCTATCAGTGACAATTATCGATCTGGGAAAATGAGGGTTCAAACAAAATTGTTGTATGTCTCAGGAATTACGGTTAGGGATCAATTCAATAAGAATAGAAATTTTTTGCAATCGTCCTCTACCACTCCGCCAATGTGCATTTGTATGTTGGAATTGGTATCCAAGTGTTTGACGGATTAATTATAACCAAAAAATTGCAAATTGGCGGTTCTTCAACTGGAACTATCCATACTTAACCCTCTAATCGGACTCTTAAAGTAAAGTCGATGTACAAAAAGGGGGGGAGGGGGGGAGGGGGGGGATCGTCAAAATTTTTTTTTTTGCTCCGTTTTTTAAAATTTTTGATAAAAAACACACAAATACCATCAAATGTGATCGAGAACGGAAAAAAAAAGTGAATAAAAACAAATATATTTTCATCCTTTTAGGGTATTTTCTCTCTTTCATTTGATACATATATACCTCAACAATATAATCACAAATCTTTTTGGGTGTTCCTTAACTTAGGCCGACATTTTTACAAAATATTCTCAAAGCCCCCCTATGTAGAGTATTTTAAGTTATAAAACATAAAATCCTGTCATATAATAGGATTCAAGCTGAATGATCTATACTATGATTGGTTTGTTATTTGTGAATTTATATCATATTAATAAAAGGATTCACATATTTAATTTTTTAACCCTATTTTAAGAAAAATACAAAAAAAAATCAAAAGAATTTACAGTTCTTGTTATAGCTTAAGACAGTTTTAAAGTCCCAAATTCCTATTTATTTTGTTTTCTAAGCATTTTGTGGATACTTTGTGTAATTTGAGGAAAAAGCCGCGATCTAGATTAATGCTGTTGTTTTGTTAAAAAAAAGAAATATACCGCGAGGAAAAAGACCTAAATTATCAGAATAAAAATGACAAATAATGATATATCAACGTCCCGTTCATAAACGGATTAGCTTTGCTAGTTTTAATATATCACTATTTTAAATATTAAATATCGGCTCTTGTAGCTTTTGGGGCCTTTTTTTAAAAAAAATAAAATAAGTATTTAATGATAAAATACGCCATTAATCAACCTATAGTCGAGACAGTTGCTAAATCCATATTCTTAATAAAAAACATACCTGTTAGCTGCTTTAACAATAAATTTAAAATCATTAGGTAACACAACGTAGCTTTGAAACCTTCCAAAGTCTTTCTATCGGAAGAGTATGATTTGAAGGATTATCAGGATCGAACAAAGTGTAATTTATGGTTAATAGTACTGTTACATAACCATTATTACACAATTGACGAAATCCGCTCCGAGCAATTGTGACAATATGGGTGCCAGGATTAACATGATTCTTTGATTTGATTAAATTAACACAATCGCTACTGCATCTTCTTTATGTAACTTTTAATGCAATCATTTTTGTCTTCTACAGATGCACCGATAACCCATATTTTCTCCCCCAGGCAAACTTCGTCCTCTTACATCTCTCCTTGTGCTATATGGGTCTCACGACCTCACAAAGTTTCTTGAGAGCCAAATTTGTTAAATACATTATTGTAATGGACCATTGTCTATTAATGAAACAGATGATTATCACACTGTTATTGATTGTCTAATAACATCTGTTTCTTAACATGAAACTCGTGCGTATTCCCATGCAATGATGTATAAAATCGAAACGTAGTTGAACGGAATGTTGCGAAATTGGTAAACATGTATCACGAAAATTGACTTAGTTTTTCGACAATTTAATGTGACACCTCCAACGACCATAATTCCGTGTCTGACTACCCTTTTCGATATCTGCATGCTCCTACCACACTACAATCTTTTATGCTCATGTGATAAGATTTAGGGATACTCGAGATCAAAGCGTCTTGCTCTGTTCAGTTCTTCTAAAAAGTTCTGCTAATTTCATTTAAGGTAAAAAAATTAACGTAAAAAAAGGGCCCCAAAAGCTAACAATAACCAAATATTCTAATCCCAAATTTAGGGGATGGAGGAGGATACCTAAAAAACAATAAATCCTTATTAAACCTTGTTCTGCCACTTCTTCACATAAAAATTCTTTACGAAAATGGCAGAAAGAAGCAGTCAAATTTTTAGTTGAAAAAGGATTGTATCGGAATACAGGGTTTGCGTGGTGTACTCCACCTCGGCTCTAGATGGAAGTCCTATTTCAATAATGAAAATAAGTGTTCCTGTTCGAGGAGGTAAAGAAACTGTAGTTTAAAAGCAGGACAAAAGAGGATGGCCGAAGAAAGATCGATCTATTTTAAAAGACAAATTTTTGAAAAAAATAAATCGGAATAGCTATCCTTTGATTGTCTTAATCTTTATAGATATAATACCTACATACAATCTAAATGGGTCAGCTTCTAGAAATTTTAGAAAAAGAAAAAACTTTTTTTTCTTATTAAAGAAGTTTTTGAATAGCCATTCAAAGAAATTTGGTGCACGATAGGAAGACAATTGGTAAAGTGGGAAAACGAGTTAAGGTGCATGAGGAATCTAGCTATAGTTCGAGGTCGACTGCTAGGAATTCCTTTACTTTATGGACGAGATAGCGAATGTTGTTTGGCTCATAGGTTGGTTGTGAGGAAGATGCCTGAAAAATTAATTTTTGTCTCTATAAGTTATCGTACCAGGAGAATCCCAACATGGTTGATTTGCGTGGGACGACATAACGAGGATGGAACTATCTTAGATCAGATAGGTACCCGAGTATCCAAGGAACTGCAAATATGCGGATTTTCACATGCAATAGTAAATCAGTTCAGAGAATTTAGTAAGGAAAAATGTGATCACCGAATTACATGAAAAATATGTGGTCTATTGAAGGACAATGATTGAGAGAGGCAGGCAGGGATAATTTATAAACATTGGGAAGAAATCATAACAGAATTTCTTTTTAAAAAAATATTTATGCGATAAATTCTAGCTTCTCTAGAGAACGCTGTCATTCTATATTAAAAAAAATTTCGAACATGCGTTAAAAATGTATGTAGGGTACAAGAGGTACGGAACAGCGAAAATCTTTCGAAACTCGGAAAATTGTGACTATAAGTATATTTTAGAAGATAATTTTTTTTTTGATTTTTAAGTTTTAAGCGCATGTAGGCCGTAAAGGGAAGGAGCTCTCGTCTTTTTGTTGCATCTAAGCGGGGGATGGACTTTTTAATAATCTCGGAATTACTGTGGTGATAATAGTTACCAAAAAAATATAATGTGTTTTTTTCCTTTTCTTGTCCCCCTTATAAATCATACATAAAATAATTGGGGCAAGTTCTCCTTTATAAATATATAAAGAATATTTAAGTCAAGCAGTTAGCTTCAAATGGAAGCTTCGCCTGCCCTCTTATAATAAGGATCTTTAATCCTCATTTTTATTGTACAATTTTTTTTAACCCAGATAATTATTTAGGATGGGAACGGAGAAATAAAAATATGATCATCAATATTAATAAAAGGATTCACATTTAATTTTGAACCCCTCTTTTTAAAAAAAATTTAGAATATTTAAAAAAAAAAGAGTAAAGGGTAAATATGGTTAAACACTCTCTTTTATAAAAATTTGATGCTTTTTTTGCAAACAAGGTTTGGGTTGGTTCAATTTTAGGGTTAGCGCGGGAAAACAAATGATGATGTTTCTAAAAAATAATAAAAAAAAGGAACTTCAATAGAACAATAAATTTTTAACAAACAAAGATTAAATAAATATTTTAAATCTTTCCACAAGTGAAAAAAAAATACAAATCAGCCGCAATATTTTTGTCTTTTAGTCGAAATGTAAAATCTCCAATAAATCATTTAATGTATATAGTTATTCATCACTTTGTTTCTCATGTCACGCTTTAATCTCGACCAAAGGGATTCAATGGATTGTGTGTGAGCTCTTGTAATATATTAATAAAAGGATTCACATTTAATTTTTAACCCCTATTTTGAGAAAAATACAAAAAAAAATCAAAAAAATTCAAATTTCCGATTATTTATAAGACAGTTTTAAATTCAGAAATCCATTTATTTTTGTTGATAAGATTTTTGTGTGGTACTTTGTGATAAATGAGGCCATAATATGCTATTTTAGATTAATGCTAGTTGTTTGAAAAAAATAAGTATTAGGAGTTTTAAAAATAAAATACTTTTGTGGAAAAAAAAAAAGTGGATCAAAGTCCCGTTTTAAAAAGGGATAGCTATGAGTCAATAATAAAAGGATTTACATTTAATTTTTTAACCCCTATTGGGAAATACAAAAAAAAATCAAAAAATTCAAATTTACGATATACTAAGGGACACACGTTTCAAATTGCAGTTTATTTGTATTAGAGGCCTTTTGTTGTTGGTATTTGTGTTAATGTGAAAGCAAATCTGTATTTTAAGGATTTATGCTGTGTTGTGTAAAAAAAGAAGCATGCCGGAGCAATTAAGTGTAGGAATAGTATTAGTAAAGCTAATACTGATAGCTATTTTGATAGTGATTTTTCTCTATTTTGTTCAATCTCAAATACATATTATAAAATTAAAGCCCATGTTTCATTCAACAATAAGACTATAACTCTTAGAAAAAGACAAGCCAATTGATACATTAGCATCCGTTTTTTAAAGGGATAAGCTGTGATAGTTATCTTTTTTTTTTTTTTTTGTTTTTGGTGCCACAGTAGGGGGAAATCGCATAGAGACTCTGGTGGGTGAACGTAGTTCAGTCCAACTCGAGCACTGTGAGATTTCCACTCAACCAAACCCCCTCCTTTAAGTGCCTGCGTGCGGCGAGCACGATCATACCATCTGGGCTTGATTCGGGAGAACCTATCCACTAGCCTTGCCCGAATTCAATGGCCGAACATGGAGATCCACAGTGACAGTATTAACGGGCGTGTTAGTAACCGGGGACGAGAGCATATCGCTACTGGATAGTCGGCCCATATCTTCAGAATGATTGCAAGCCACCTCTTACACTACAACTCACTAAGGATTGGATGTTAAGTCACCCACCTGTTTCGAGCAGGGGTGCGCAGTCTTCCGATTAGGTCATATCCGCTGGACCTTTTCACCTACCTAGTATGATGAAATTTTATTCCTTGATTTACCCAGTCTTTTATTTACTTTTTTAGTGCGCATAAATAAACTTTTTTTGAAAAATATTTTTTGGCTGCTTGCATCTTGAGCACAAGAATTTACCCAATCTTTGCTATAGAATTCATTAGTAATTGGCTTCAAAATTTATTGCTTGATTTTCGGAATTAAGATAGATTTTTTTTCTCCCATCTGGGCGAGAAAAATTCATCTGATATTGTTTTTGGGGGAAAAAACTGTAAATTATTTCTTTACAAAATATCATGACCCCACAAAATGTCAATTGATGGACAGAAATTAAAATTGCGGAAGCGATTTAAAAGTTATTAAGGTCTTAAGAGATGCAAACTTACAAACATGATTCAAAAAATGCGATGGGTAATGTGTTCCGAGGATCAAAAAAAATACAAGCACTCTAAGGAAAAAATGTTGTTTGGAGATGTGATACCAAGGAACTGTATTAAACACAGAGTTAGGGAGGTCAATAAGAGAGGTAGCTTTTTCGATGGAATTTAATCGACTATATTGCAAATCTTAAACGCTCTTACTCAGATGCTCACAATACGCAGTCAGGGTCTATTTGTGCTGGAATGCAACATTGATTACAGAACTAAAAAAAGTATAAGTAAATTTATGAATATTGTAAAGTTATATGATAAAAGAAAAGTTAAGCTAGGGGGCCCAGGTTCTTTAATTTAAATGTACTTGATCCCAGTTTGGGTTAAAAAAATGTTTTGAAAATTTGCCCTCCAATTATTATAAAAAAAACTTTTTTTATTCCCTTAAATGTCATTGATGAGCTAGAGCTTGAGCTGACAGATTGAATACTTTGATTTTCTGAAAGCTTAAGAGATATTAAGCTTTTTTGAAAAAGACTCAAAATTTTAAATATGTCATCTGCCAATGCTTGAGAAAAAATTTAGCAATCAAGAGAAGGCCATTTTCTTTGGAGGGTGTCGGATGAAACAAGCATGCTCAAAATATAGAAGGAAAAAAGACTTCTCTTGAAATGAAAGTTTGTTTTAGTGGCTTTAATTTACCATGCTCAAGGATTATTGGAAGTGTTGTTCAGATTCAGATGGTCGTAAATATTCCTCAAGAATCGAGTTGCCAAGGATGATGAAAATGTTGAAGAGAACTTTTAAAAAAATTATACAAAATTCATGAAGGATTGTTAATGTCATAAAAAGACAACGATAAGCTAGGAGAGTCCGGGAGTTGTGGTTTGAAATCTACGAAAAACTGCTTTAAATCATAAGATTAGGTAATAGAGGTAGAGTCCAAAAAAATAAAACAGAGGAATCTTTGTATTGTTGAAGTAGAAGATAAAATTACTCGTGGCTTTGCTAGGCCGTAATCTCTAATAAAAAAGCTTGATGATTAAAATGATACCAATTATTAGTGAAAAGTTCAAGAAGGGAAAGACCACAATATGGATAGATAAGCATAAATTATAATAAAAATTGAGTTCTTTAGGATATATCCTGCTACTGTTTGTCACAAAAAGAGGATTTATTATCAATCATGGACAGGCGTAACACGCAAGCCGTAGAAGAATCGTTCAATTATAAAGAATCAACATTGAGATTTAAAAGAAGAAGGGAAATCAGAGCTGAAAAAAGGAAAGGATTTCTTGGATGAATTTGTTTGGAAATAATTAATCGCCGCTCTGATAGACTTTTAAAAACTCATCTTATAAAAATTAAAGATATTTAGTTACTTTTTATAAGAATAATTTTTTTTCTTCTTTCTTTTATTTTAATTTTTTACCCACTGGGGAAAAATGCACTTGATCCATTTTAAATAGATGAAAAACAGCTTTAAAATCACAAAGTTAAAGCACCATAGAAGTCAGATTACCTAGAAATACTAAAACGGACGCTCCTTGTATAAGTAAAAGTTGAGGATAGAATTTAATTATGCACTTTGTTGTGTTGTTCCTAATAAAAAGCCGATACAATGATCCTATTATCATAGAAAAATGTTGAAAAAGGAAGGCAGTTATTGAATGACGAGCATTAGTTCTAAGGACGACTTAAGTACTAGGATTATATCACGCTACTGTCTGTACCAAGAAAAGAAATTTATCAAACCTTCAACATAGGACATAAAATACTCCAGCAATCGAATTGTTTAATATGAGATAAACTTGAAATTACAGGAAGGAAAAGGAAAAAAATAAATATATAAAACGGAGAAAGCAGAGAAAGACATATTTTCTGATAATTTGTCTGGAAATTTAATAATCGAGATTTAGATTACATTTTGAATACTAATTTGATTATTAAAATGATTTATTTATTTACTATTTTTATAATCTAATATACTGTTTTTTTTTTTTAAATGTTTTTGAGCGAAAAAAAAATGCAACCTGATCCAAAACCTTCTTTAGATATTATTATGAGTCCAGAAGTAGGATCTTTCAAATAGAGAAAATTATTGTAACTTAACAGATATGGTTGAAACATAAATGGAGAATTATTAAACTTTCCATTGATCCGATAAATATTGATCCTTCAGTTCATAAAGGTAACTAAAAGAGGGGTTAATGTTTGCTTAATTTATCTCTTAGTAACTAAATATTACTATTCTTTTTCATCAAACGTTACATACCTAAACACCCCAATCCTTAGACCAAAAAACCCCTATGGTACTTATTTTTTACCTATTTTGGTTCATCTATTTCTACTACAATTTTTTTCATACCATTTGTCTAATGACCTCATGTAGTCCAAAACGTCAAAACTCCTTAAAGGAGTTTTGTGAAATTCTTTAATTTCCACATTTCTAATACTTAAAATATTATCAATAAGCTTAGCAAAAGCTTCCAAATGTCCATAAATCTTATTATTTAAGTGTTTTCATGCGAAACATTGTATTTTAAAAAAAGGGCTAACTCCATATAGAAAAAGCGATTTACATCAGGTAAATGTACTATCTCAGTTAAGCGATTTAGTAAGATGTGATCCCAGACTCAAAAATGATCTTATTTTGTCTTTTGACCACATTTTTCAATCCTGGTTTAATTGCCTCCACGCAGATCCTCTATAAAAAGATGTATACCTCCTTCATTCATCATCCTTCTCTATGGAAATGGCATGTTTAGGGGCAAAAAAAAAATTTGACGACCCGCTTTTTTGTACATCAACTCTACGTTAGCCAAAAATTTTAAGAAAAACTCGAAAAAAAATTCTTGAAATTTATGAAACTGTTTTAAAGCCTTCTAATGATGATTCTGTAAAAATAAGGACAATCTAGCAATTATTGATTTAAGTTAAGATCCGTAAAGTACTAAAAAATTTACAATTAAAAACTCCTAACTCCTAATGCAAGGTTGAGCAATCTGAAAAGACTTTACACAAAATAATTGTCCAAAGATGTTTGGTATAATGAAAAAAAGCGCAAGATTTTTGCCACTTAGCTCTAGATGAAGAAAATGTTGGGAAATGACTATACAGAAGACATAATGAAGTGGCTTATATTTATCCATCTCTCTTATAATAAGCATAATAAAAAGTCAATGAAAAAATTAAAGGAATTTGTCCATACAGTTTTACAACAGGACGTTGTTAGAAAAAAAGTAGAACGATAGACAAGTAATTTAAAGTGATGTTTTAACATTTTAAAATCATATGTGTTTTTTATACAAAAGAATAATATTAGATGTTTCTAACACAGTTTCTCGATAATATTTTCTAGCATTTAATTTAAAAATTTTGCAATTAATAAATCATCTGTTGAAAAACAGACTACTTTATTTAATATTTTGTATGCTTTACTTTTGCTCTGTAAACACCTAATCTCCTTATTTAAGCTACGAGAGAGTTTTTGAACGTTTCGTTTTGTATCAAATTCCTTTTGCAAATGCTTGTTTTAATTCGTTAATGTGTTTTTGTTGATTTTTTGATATCGCTCCTTTACGTATGGTCATATACGCTTCATTTTCTGGGATTGAGCAGTCCATCTTAAGACGTCAATTTTTTTATAAAAATTCCCTCTACGAAGCAAGGTATGCTCTAAATAGTCGTCTTAATGAAAATAGAGTGTAGAGCGCTCATTTACTCACCTAAAAAAATCATTGTATTGGCGTAAATGCTACAATATTAAGTGTTCATTTTTAATCTATAAAACGAGTTTTTCGACTCCATAATACGAGAAAATCCCTAAAGCATTTCACGACCTTTTCTATATTTTATTGTGGAGATAAAATTACTTCGAAATTCAAGACATTACCAGTTTATGTCATACATAGGCCTTTTCATCAGAATAAAACACGTTTTAAATTTAGACTTATTGCTGAATATTTCTTTTTTCTGCTCTTCTTGTGACAAATTAATCCAATCTTAACATATCTAGTGGCAATGTGCTGTGCTGTCAAAATACGGTTCTCCTTAAAAAAAATTTAAACAATAAATTCAATCATTCATATAATTTTCATTATTGTATGACTAATTTTATTTTAGACTTTTCCTCACAATGCTTTGCATCTTTCTCAGTGATGTTTTTTGAGTTTTCCATTTTTTTTAAGACAAAACACTTGTAATTGAAATAGAAATTTATTTAGGTTTGCCATTACCGCATATGTGAGCAAAATTATTAAGCTCTGAATACTTTTTTATACTCCAGAGGCGTTAGATTTCTCATACAAACATTGTTACAATTTTTGAAAAACTTAATTTCTCGACACAAAGAAGCTACAATTCTAGCTTGTTCTAGTTCATAAGGTTGTTGACTCATCTATAAAGAGTCCCATGCTCAGTGGGAGAGCATCCAGTCCGAGAGGATATGGCTGCGGGGTCGAATCCCGCGGGGACTCAAACTTTCAAGGTGGGGACTTGAATAGTAATTCCAAAGAGAGCTAGACTAAGTAGGGTTAAAGGTCCAGAGTATATGACCTATCGGAAGACTGCGCACACCGCTCGAAACAGGTGGGAGACTTGAGTCCAATCCTTAGTGAGTTGGTAGTGTAAGAGGGTGTGCTTGCAATCAGTCTGAAGATATGGGGCCGACTATACCAGTACGATGATGCTCTCTCCCCGGGTTACTAACCACGCCCGTTAATACTGTCTACTGTGGAACATGTTTCGGCATGGACAGGGCTAGGCTAGTGGATAGGTTTCTCCCGGAATCAAAGCCCAGATGGGTATGATAAGGCTACTTAAAAGGAGGGGGTTTTAGTGAGTAGGAATCTCACAGTACTCGCATGGGACTGAACACAGTTCACCCCCAGAAGTCTCTATGAAGATTTTCCCCTACCTGTGGCACCAAAAAAAAAAAAGACTCATTTAGAAAGATGTAGAAAAAGAGATTTATATTTTTCGTTCTTTTGACGTAATTTGAAAAGTTTTCCGTTCTTTGAAGAAACTTCTTAATTATGAAATTTTGTAAATTGCTACCAGATAATAGTATTAAGAATTTGTTTTAGAACAAATAATATTTATTATTGTTTTATAAACACATGTAAATTTTTAATGTTCAAACAAAAATTTTTATTGACTGTCTATCGCTCCATTTTTTTGAATGACAACTGTAATCTAGAAATAAGGATGACACCTTTTAAAGACTGATATTCAACTAAGCACAACAGAACAACCCAATTATAGTTGATAAGAGAAACAAGATCTTATGGTTGAAGTCGGTATTACCTCTTCAAAAAATTTATAACAGGAAGATAGTGAAACTAAAAAATATGACATTCTTACAACTAAACTCTTCCGACTACATGGTTTTAATACGCCATTGTACCAAATATACTAACCTGTATGGTGTTACATCAACTTTTCAAGAGTCACGCCGCATATGGCTCGAGTTCTCGTCCAATAAAGCTTTCATCCATCCAATCATTAGTCTTAAGAAACACGCTTGAGAGCATTTTTCACCTAACGAAGGAACTAGATATTGAAGGATAACTAAGGATGAGGACATTATTCTTTTAGATTAAATAAATTTTAAAATTGCTGAAAACCAAAAGGGAGAGACTACTGTTGTATCCCACCATCTAAAAAAGTTTCTAAAAGACTTTTATTAGTAAAATTCATCCCTTGTTTTGGTTATTTTCCTATAGTTTTTACCGGGAAAAACATTAAGAAAATGGAAGGGAAATAAATTAATAAAATTATGGTAGGATACCATAACTACATTATTTGTCTTTATAATTTAAATAAATTTATTTATTTATAGTTTATAAAACCCCTTTTTTTTTGGCAATACGATGTTACATCAGAAAGGATTAAAAATGAGTTGTCTCAAAATCTCGGTAGGTATTTGTTTTGTCACTATTTGTAGAAAATAAAACCTATGAATTTCTAGAAAAAAGTCATTTCTTATACCGCAAGGAACGAAATGCAAGGATAAAATAAAAAATTTAAAAGCTATCCTTGTCGCGAACCTCATTAAATATAATACTTATTACGTAATCTTTCTTCTTAGAACAGGCTTTCACTTGCATCATCTTGTCATTACGGGCATTTAATGGAAATTGAGAAGGCTAAAAACCCCCCCCCCCCCCCCGAGCAGCTTCTATGAGTCTACGATATGAGCTGTCTATGTGTTATTTCTGTGATTAATTAGTTATAATAAAAAGAATGAATTTCTTATATTCGTCACTTTTTTATCAAATTAATAAAAACACATCTTGAGAGATACTTTAAAGTTATCCCCCGCCCCCCTATAAAAGTTTTTATGATGAATAATTTAAAATTTAAATATTCTAAAGATTTTTTCAATAAATTAAATAATAGTAGTTCCTGTGTTGTTTTCATCGCCTTTTTTACCATCTTTTGATTCGAAAGAAAGAATTAAATACTGATAAAAGCTAGATTAAGTTCATTTAAATCAACAAATACCGTTTTAGAAGATAAATTAGATGACATTTTAAAAGAAAATTTACAAGAGGATTTCAAAAGCTTTAATAACAATATGAAAGTGTGGTTAGAAGAAACAGAGAAAAGGAATTTATTCAATCATTAAACTTGTTTGTATATTAATTTTACGTGTTTTCAGTTTAAGAAAGTAACCTGCAAAGAGGGAATATATAAATGCAAAACCTTGTGATCAGAGGCTTGTAGAAATTAAATATATGAATTAGATCTTTTGAAGGAACTTTTAAATTTAATCCCGCACAAGTATTCTTAAAATATTATTTTATGACTTTGATCATTTTATTGCTATGATCAAATTTTTTCGGATGCTCTGTAACAAAATAAATCGTGTAAATTTTCACTCCTCGTTAGAAGCACGGTCTTTTTACGTTAGAAATACTTCTACCTGCTTGGAATGATTTTTTTATATTATAAAAGATTTTTAATTTTTACTATATTTACAACCCTCTAAAAGGACTACTCAAACTTAAGTGAAAGTCCTTATAATTTTATTTTTTTTTTTTTTAAAGGTTGAGTAATTCATATTATATTTCAGAGTTGAACTGCAAATCCCATGTCCGTAATAAAATGTCAAAAATTTCTATATCATGTCAATTTAGACACTTTTATTCTATTTTATAGAGTAAGAGAGTTAAAGAGCTGTCCAAAATGTTGAAGATAATTTTGAAATAAAAAAGTTGCATGTGTTTTGTTGAAAACGGTTAAAGTATCTATAAACTAAAATAAGAAAAATCTAAATTTTCCGCTTTTTGGGAAATATTTTTTATAGTTTCAAACATCAATTCTTTGTAACTAATAATGATACGAAATAGAGTTTATTTGAGCTATCGAGATATTTAACGAAGAATTTTATCTGTATGTAGTTTCTTCTTTTTAGGTACATAAACTTTTCCTTTATTATTTATTCCTTAAGTCTTTGTTTTCAAGAGAGACGCTTTATTTTTCTGTAAGTTTTGATTATTCTTAAATTGCTGATTTGTCTAAAACTTATTTCTCATAATTCTAGAGTTCCAGAGCTTGGCAGGCGATTCAGGCCAAGAGGGAATGGAGGTTAGGTGTCTAATTCCGAAGACCTCAGGACTTTAAAAGTGTTATCCGAATAGTAATCCTAAAGAGAGCTAGACTAAGCAGGATTAAAGGCTAACGGATATGAATTATCAGAAGACTGGATGCACGATTTGAAACAGGTGGGAGACTTGAGTCCAATCCTTAGTGAGTCATTAGTTTAAGGGGGTGTGCCTGAAATAAGTCACACGATATGGGGCGACTATACCAGTACGATGAGCTCTCTCCTCGGGTTACTAACACGCCCGTTTAATCTGTCTACTGTTGATTGACTGTTCGGCATGGATTAAGGCAAGGCTAGTGGATAGGTTCTACCGGAATCAAGCCTAGATGGGTATGATAAAAGGCTACTTAAAAGGAGGGGGTTTTGGTGAGTAGGAATCTCACAGTGCTCGAGTGGGACTGAACTACAGTTCAACTACCAGAGTCTTTACAAAAACTTCTCCCTACCAGTGCCACGATAGCATAACTGTCTTAATGCTTTAGAATTTTTAAACAGTCATCATCAAATAAAATATTTTATTCTTTGAACTTTGTACAACATTTAAATTTTCCAGAATTCTGTTATTTAAACGTTTATTTTTCAATACTCTTTTGTAAAACTAAATTTTGTTTCAAAGTTTTTATCAGTAAATCTAAAAAAAACTTTTATTTTATTGTATTCATAACCTTATGGATATTCCAGAGCATGCAAAAAAAAAATTAAAACAAATTACTGTGAAATTTTGAAGGAAGAGCTTCTTTCTACCTGTGATATTAAATATGAGATAGAAGCACGAATTGGAAGAATATGGTCTAAAGACTTAGAGTCAATATGAATTATGGAATTCTTACTCCTGTATTTTTAAAAAATTACCAACAAATTATGTATTTATTCCGATGATGAATGGGACTTCAAGAATATCCAGAAAAAACTACACTCATTTAAAAAAGGAAACACATGGTCGATGTTTTTAAGTATCTTGTGATGGTAATAGGGTACGATATATAAATAACAAGATAATTTTTTGTGAGAAAAAAGAAAAGTAAGTGTTTAGACTCCATTTTCCGGGGGGGGTGGAGGGGGAGAGGGGGGAGGAGGGGGAGAGGAGAGATAGGAATTGGGGGTTGGTAAGGAAAGGAAGAAGAGTAGGGGAAAAAACGGGAGGGGGTAGGGGTGGAAGGGAGGGGGGGAGAGAAAGAAAGATGTGGAAGGAAGAAAATATAGCAAGGAAGGAAGAAAGAATGAGAGGAGAAAGAGAGGGGCAGAGGGGACAAGAACAAAAAATGAGAAGACAGAAGTAACTTACTGAATTAAATACGACGTAAGAATAAGTGTCCATGACGGAAGAAAAGCAAATAGGAAGAATAAGTAAATCAAAAGTGGCATTTGTACGTCACAGAGATAGAACTACATATAGTGATAGATTGTTTAATTATGACTTTACTGTTGTTAAAAAAGACTCAGAGATTTCCTACGAGTTGGAAATAGAAGTTGAGGATCTAAATTATCCTGTAAACGATTTTATAAAAGCTTTCTGGTGATAAATTTACCAAAAAACCAGTTAAGAGCGAGATTTTTTGTCTTTACAATAATTTCCTTACTTAGCTAATTAAATGCTTAAACTCCTTT
Organism: Byasa hedistus; assembly: GCA_029286795.1. Taxonomy (NCBI): domain Eukaryota; kingdom Metazoa; phylum Arthropoda; class Insecta; order Lepidoptera; family Papilionidae; genus Byasa; species Byasa hedistus. The sequence continues at coordinate 41,639 of JAGSMW010000134.1, read as the reverse complement.
AAAAATATTAAAATTCTTTAATGCTTATAAGAAGCTTTATAGGAAGCTTTTATTCCTCTTGTTTATTCTACCAATGTTTTTAATAAAAAATTATTTTTTACCCTTCATGGCTCAACAAGAAATTGTAGTTAAGTATGTTTAATTGGGGATGGTGGTGTAGGAAACAACCACTCGTCATCATACGTTTTAGATGGTCCTTTTGTAAAACAGACATATGCAACCCAAGGGTAGTTAACCATGTAGTTACCTTCTATACTGACCAAGGACACAAGATTGTTTTTAATGTTTGGGATACTGCTGCAAGAAAAAAGGCTGGATTTAAGGATCTTTATTATGTAAATGCACATGTGCCTTATTCTTTTAGCGATGTAACGTCCAGAGTGTTCTTCAAACATCTTCCAAATTGGATATCTACTTTAAGAGAGTTGCTGGAGCTGACAAGCCAATAGTTATTGTTTGCCAATAAAATTGATAACGTGGATAGAAAAGTAAACAAAAAAAATATTTTGAAGCTTGTCAAGTCATTTGATTATGATTATTGTGAGGTAAGTGCCAGAACAACTCACAATTTTTCATTACCGTTCTTGACCTTGGCAAGAAGATTTACTGGAAACTCTAATCTTGTCTTTGTATCAAATCCCAATCTTGATCCTACTGTTTGATGTTTATGATATTAAAGGGCTGTTGATCCAAGTATTGAAGAGGAATATGACATGGCTAGGGAGACTGAAATAGAATAATACAATAAATGGATTTATTTAAAAGATTTTTTGATTTATTTTAAAGATTTTAAATTTATTTTATTTGTGTCTTTAGTTTTTATCCTTACCAATAATTTACGAGCTTTTTTTAGTAGCGTGAGCTCGGACTTTCGTTAAAAAAAGGAATGGAATTATTATTTTAAATTAAGTAATGTTAAGCCTTTGTCTAAAAGCAATGGTTCCACTACGCTGAAGCTCTTGCTCGCCGCTTTAAAATGCCTTTTTTTGGTCTTATAGATTTTTTACTGTGTTAAACCCTTACTAAAATTTGTAATTCAAACTGCTTTATGTTTTTTTTTGCGCGCCAATGGCGCACATAATAGAAAAAAATAAGGGGTTAAATCTCTAACAATCCCTCTCTCTCCAGGCTTTAAAGAATTAAAAGACAAATTTTACAGTATTAAATTAGCTAAAATAATTGTGATTATACAGTTTATTTTTTGAAGTGGGCTGTTGAATCGCAATATTTTTAATGAAAAAAATGTATTTAGGATTATCATTTTTGTTTTAATACATTGATGTGTTATCCGCTCATCTTAAATAGGTTTTAACACCTGATTGTTTAAAGTAATAACGTATCTTTCTGTGGTATCCTACATCTGAAAAGGTTTCTAAAGGACTTTTAATTGATAAAATTCATCCCGTCTTCGGGTATTTTCTTAAATAGTTTATACCGGGAAAAATATAAAGAAATGGAGGGAAAATAAATTAATAAAATATGGTATAGATACCATATTTTTCTTTAAAGTATTGTTTTAAAAAATCACTGTTCTCTTTTTTATATAATATACTTATTTATTTTATGTTATTTTAGGCAATATATAGGGAATTCTAAAGTTTTATCAATGTGTTTGTCATATAAAATAGGTCATTCAAGCTGAAGGATCTATAGTATAGTTGTCTTGTTTTAGGATCTTTTATTTGTTTGTTTATTTGTTGATTTATATTTTAATATATCACTGTTTTAAATATAAATATTCTAATCCCAAATAGGGATGCCTTAAAACAATAAATCCTTTAATAAACCTTGTTCTTCCACTTCTCTACAATAACAGTGTTGCTTACAAAAAGGCTTGGAAAAAATTTAATTATCTACTAATGTCTCGTTCTGATTTTACTATAAATTAAGATTATTGGGTCTATTAATATCATTTAAAGAGATGGTGAGCAATCGTTTCAAGTCCAGACTCTCCTTTCTCAAAGTGTCTTGACGCCGATTTTTTTAAAAAACTGTTAACATTCGAGGAATTTTTTCGCCTGAAAATTTTTTCTTAAGGCCCTGTCATGAAGCAGACACATTCATGACCATCACTGCTCACACAGTCCTTATCTGAAACAGTAAAAGGTATAAGAAAATTTTATATTAATAAATATGTTATTCGTCCCTTTTTGTTTTTTCAAATTGCGTAAACCATGAAAGGCCCATTTTTTGTTTGCGGCCTCTAGTTACATATCATTATTTAGGGCCTGTTAATGGAAGCAACTTTTAACATTTTGTAACAAATTTTGTAAATTAAATCAATAACAGGGTAGAGTAAAATGTGAATGCGACCTGTCTTTTAAAAATATTCTATAACGCTGACCTGCCTACACGACGTCTTTATTCTATCATACACGTTTTTATTTGATAACCTTTTATTATATAATTTTCGCGGTAAATCTCTTTTTCCATCCCTTTTCTAGGATTCACTTTGATACACTTTTAAAAAGAAATATTAAACTACTCACCTTAGAAATTGATTTTAATTTAAGAGAAGAAAATAAAACGAATCAATACAAATTTTTTGTGGTATTATTATACCACAACAGGCTTATACAAATTCTGATGTGACAAGCAAATTAAATTCTGTGAATTAATGTGATCATTGTCTCAAAGATTTTTTCTTTTTAGTGTGAGTTTAACGACAATGAGATTCTTAGTGTGCGTTATCTTCTTAGAAAAAATCTTAGATAAGTACGAAGATTAAAATAATTTTTCTGTTTAATGAATTTTTGTACCGTAAAATTTAATTGAAAATTTCAGAAGTAGAAATATGGGTCAATCAAATAATAAGAAGTTTTTTTTACACATTTTTATTCTGATGTAGAATCACTCACTACTAGTTTCTTATTCTTCATGTATATTTTTTGTTGGTTTATAATCAATTCGGATCGACGTGTACGTGACACCTGATGGGGCGTAAAATACACTTGATCCATCAATTTTAATTTTCAAATCTATAAATAGAGATGAGGACATAATGCATCATCCATCGACTGATGTGTCTACCTCAGCAACCCTTCTCAAATCACCTATCTTCTTTCTATCCTTCTTCTGTACCATTTTAATAATTCTTCTTTTCGAACACGACATTTGTTAAAAATTTCGAAATTATATTACAAATTATTTGTAAAAAATTAGATTTCAAAGTTTTGACCCTACATTTATTACACTAAAACATTTATAAAGATTATCCAATTTTAGAGTATTTTATTTTTAAAATTCTTGCTGAGTCAATATTTGTTAGGCTTTGTAAAAAATCCTACTGGGGTGTGATTTCCCTCAGTTTTAGATAAAACAGTACTTTTAATTACTAGGAAAAATATTACACGTGTCCAAAGGATGAATATTGATAGAATCTTGAGAATTTATTTTCATTAAAAGAATTGATTGGTTTAAAATGACTTTTTGTAATAATAAGCTTCTTGGTAGCTGGGTAGCTTTTGGGGCCCTATTTTTTGAAAAAAAAACTAAGTATTTAATGATAAATATGTAATGACTTTGCAGAAACGGTGACTAATCCCATATTTTTAGTAAAGACAATATCTGTTTGCAGCTTTCACGATGGAAGAAAAATCGTTGGTATTGAACACGTACTTTTAAAATCCTTCCAAAGTCTTTCTATCTTCTAAGTATGGATTAAAGAATTATCAGGATCAACAAAGTGTAATTTATGATTAATAGTATTATGAACACAACCATTATTGCACATCGTGAATATTCCCTCCAGCAATCTTCAGAACATGAGTGCTCGGCTCACAAAATCTCAAATAAAGGAATACAATCGCTACACTTCCGTCAATCATTGTAATATCCACCGGCAAATCTTTTTGAAAGATAATCTATTACACTGTAACAGCATGCCTATTTACGTCCAATTCTTCAACAATGAAAATCGTGCGTACTCCCATACTTTTCATGTAAATATTTCTTACTGTAGTTGATTTGGAACATTGGAGTTATTTAACATCGTATTTTCGAAGAAAGACTTTGTTTTTTTGGCAGTTCTTAAATAACATCACCAATGGTCATCGATTCCATGTCTTATCTTACCGTTTCATATGCATTAACTTAGCTCACTCACACAATTTTGGGCTCATATTGATAAGTTTTAGAGACATGGATAATATTAAAAGCTCTTGCTCGGTTTTCAGTCTGTCAAGAAGTTCAGATAATTTCCATTTTGGGGATTAAATTTTTTTTTCAAAAATAGGGCCCCAAAGCTACCATCAACCGAATTTCTTTAAGTAATATGATAGCATTTTATTAACAATAAAGTATTAACTTTACATAACGTCTTACCAGTACTGTTTTTACAATATTTCCCTCTAAAAAAAATAGATCAATAATTTACCAAAAAATATATGTAAGTTTTTTATTCTTAAGGTGTTTAAGTATTATTAAATGAAAAAACTTTTAATGCCGACAAAACGAGAAGAAGACAAAGAAGAACACAGAATAAAATTGCAGACTACAACTTTACCATATATATAAGTCAGCTTATAGAAGAAGTAGGTACTACAACGAACAACGAGTCTTTGGTTATACTTTAAGATCTTATTCATAAAACGAGTTTGCTTTTAAGCCAACGTACCTGTCGTGCCTACCAGGACAAAACATTTCTACAAAAGAACTTATTTTCTGAATCAAACTTTTATTTATTTTAGATTTGTTCATGCCCTTCTTCTCAAAAATATTCAAATCTATAAAAGTTTTAGTAAATTTATAAAAAATGAATAAATTGATTTAAGAGCATTGAGACAATAAATTGTCACCACATAAATTTAATGTTCTTGTCCTAGCTGATAAAAGTTTTGTTAAAACTTTTAAATATATAATTTTTCTTCATAACAAGGGTTGAGAATATAAAATAAAATTAATCTTTTATTTCAATTTTAAAACTCTATTTTTCTAAAGAGTACGATACATAGTTATCTAGTTTAAACGGAATGTATGTTGTATTATAGTGCTATTAATCCACTTATTTTTATTTTGTATTATTCTTCCAGAATTTCTAGAATAACTTTTATCCCTTGAACCCACAGATAAAGATGAACTTTAAGGGACTTACACGAGTTTAAAAAATTAATCAATTAAATACAACCCTTGTTCCTCTTCCGAAAGGTCCGTCATGAAGAACTTCTTAGTTTCTGGACTCTTTCCCGGTTATAATGCCACAATTATACCCGTATATTCTATTATTTTGAGATTTTGTTTTTTCAAGTTCAACTCTTAAGTTTACGAAAAATAATAATCCTAAATCTTTTATTAGAAAAAGGCTTCAAATTCTAAAAAATAGGCATAAAAATGCTTGTAAAATCATTTATAAGTCGAATATTAAACCATTGCTTCATTCAAAGCAACATCACTGACAAATAATTTTATGTTTTCAGGTTTTTTTGTTGTAGGGGTTTTAAGAATATAAAAATAAAAATTTTATTATAGGAAATATCAAAACTTATCCTGTTTAACGGTGTCATGAAGTGAACCAATTCATGACTTATCTTTTTATTCTTCTGTATCTTTTGTTGTTTGGCTTATTTGTTAATTAAAGTAATCATTGTTTTTTGGTTTGGTTACGATCAATTTTTAATTATTTAAAACTATAAAAGACACAACAAATACAAGGTATCTAGATATGACAAAACACCCATAAATATTTTTCACCTAAACACGACAAACGGTATTTTAATTCAGTAAATTTTGTCCGTAATTTTAAAAAAAAAATTTAAAATTTTAAAACTAACGTAAAACCTGTGTGTGGTATACACCACATAGATTTAATGTTCTTGTCCTAGCTGATAAAAGTTTTGTTAAACTTTAAAATATATAATTTTTTTCATAACAAGGGTATGAAGAAATATAAAATATAAAGAAAATTAATCTTTTATTTCAATTTTAGAACTCTATTTTTCCAAAGAGTATAATGTAAGTGGCATTATAAACCAGGGTAAAGAGTCCGAGCCTAAGGAAGCTCTACACGAAGGACTTTCGGAAGAGGAACAAGGGTTTTATTTAATTGATTTATTTTTTAAAAGCTCGTGTTAGTCCCCTTAAAATTCATTTTTAATTATTTATCTTGTGGTTCTGGTGATAAAAACTATTTTATATTAAAATGTTCTAGCAAGAAATAAAAAAAATAAATATTTTTAAAATGTGGTATAAATACCCAAGATAACCCTTTGGGTTTCCACAAAAGTCTCGTCTTTTTTTAAAAATGGCAAATTTAATTTCAAATACGATAAACAGCAGCCAAAAAAGCTTAATGATAAAAACTCCATGGATGCAACCTGTGCTTTAAAAAGTGTTCATTATACACGGTTCCTTCACGGTCGTTCTTTGAAAACATATCTTTAATTATAAAACAATAAATTCATAAAATGGGAGCTAAACTTCTTAATATCTCATCGAGCAGTCTATCTTCTTTATGTATTAATTTTCCTTTTAAAGTTTAAAGAGGAATTCGACAAATTTAATCCTTCGGTTGATTTACAACAACGAACGACCTCAATTAGCAGGGCGACTATTATTAATTCTGTAGTATTTGTTTACCACAGGTTTTACCTCTTAAGTAAAGCTAATTGCAAAAAAAATTTGAATAGACATCACCAAAACTCTTTTTGTCAATATCTTTTTGTAGGCATTAAATAAACTTATTTATTGAAACTAACATCATTTTTTTTACAGAAAAAGCCTTTTTATCATATAAAAATTAACCAAACTCTAATAATTTTTTTTTAATAAATTTAAATTTTCATCCTACAGGTTTTTTAACTAGCTTTAAAAACAACTTTATCTTTTGGAAAAAATTAAAAATATTCATTTTAAGAAAAAAAAAGAAAGCCCTTGATCTGGACAAGCAACAAAAAGTTTTCTTCTTCTTCTTTTCTCTCTCCAGTTACAAGGTTTGGAGGAAGAAAGTAGTAAAAAAAAGAAACGAGGCTAGGAGGTGTCCGGAAAAACTAAGAAGCGATAGATGAAACTAAAGCAAAGATTAATAAGTCTTCTTAGAAGAATTTTTTCCATGGAGAAGATTCTGAAAATATTAATAATAAAATAAAAACATTAAGTTGTCTTGATTTCAAAAAATAATACCAATATGGATTTTTGTAACGGGGTTTCCCCGGACGTAAAAATACGATTTGTAACTTACGTTCCAGATAACTTTGAAGAGGGTCTTTGATAAATTGAATTCTAGCAGGCATTTAGTTCTAAACACGTTAGAGGAAGCTGGACATTTGATTAGTATCTTTTTCCTGCATTTTAAAACATATTTATTAGCTTTTAATGTTGTAGAATTTTGTAAAGTTTGTATACTACTGCTTAAATAAATGTGTTTCTCTTTCCTTACTTCTAACTTATTACGCGTTAAAAATTGCAAGTAATATACATTTTTTTTTTAGTGCTCTTATAATCAATGATAAATTCTTTTAATGTAAAACACTATAATATTTCTTGGGTAACTTATGATCTTCTCCGGTTCTGATTACACAAAGTGAGGTTTTAGGATAATCTTGTCTTACCACAACACTATCAGGTTTATAGGGTTCTTGTTCGATCTGAAACATATGTTTAATAAAGAAATCAACATATAAGGAAATTATAATAAATAAATGCATGTTTAATCCCAACGAGGTCATTAATTTTTTTTTGGTACCTTCCCTATACCGGACCGTAATGAATTTAATCGGACGAATTAATTCTTTAAGGTCCCCCCCCTTATGGCTAAGAAGACTTTTTTTTGAAAAATTATCGATGAACAAAAAATATTTACACCAGCGATGAAATAGTGGAGTTAAGTTTCACAAGATTATTGAGAAATGTTCATATCTGTGAGATTCAGAAAATACTTTTTAGCACGTCTTGGATGTATTCCCAACTTTGCACGATGTACAAAATGTCTGGATAATCCATGTCGATGATATATTGTAAAAAAAATCAAAAATATATGGTTACGTTTGAATTTGTAAACTACCAATGTCCATTTACTAATCAATAAGACATAACAACTCTTTTATTTCATCGATACTTAAATTTAAAACAAACCCTGTTTTTTAGATTAATGTATAAAATATAATACTTTAAAACTTGGAGAACATTGCCTATGATTGAAATATCGTGTAAAACACAGTTCTTTACGGATAATGCATATATGATTGAACGTTGATTGTCAATTCTATAACTACATAAATGATAAGATGTTGGTATGAACAATCAGTCTAGCTATGTAGAAATAGACGAAGTCTATTTTTTAAAGGCTAATATAATAGAGGTGCACCATTCCTCTGGACAGTGGTTTTTGGGGTTGACGTAGAAAGAGATACTAATCTCTCTGCCTTGTGTTCCTGTATGGATAGAACAAAAGAAACGAATAATTCATTTTCTCTGAAAAGATACACCCTGGAATTATTAATTTAACTGATGAATGGAGATCTTATAAAAGTGCTTTATATGAAATTGGAAGTTTATACTCATTTCACTGCAAACTAGAGCTTAAATTTTAACAAATCCTGATAATTCTGCTATTCATACTCAAAAAATTGAAGGTTTTTGGTCACTAACAAAAAGGTTTTACGTCATAAACATGGAATTAACCAATCTCTACATATGAATATCTTTACATTTCTATTGAACGTTTGAGCCCAAAAAAGAAAGACTTAAACATTTTCGTATGGTTAGATTTTATAAATATTGTTAATTATTTAACCCTATGCAAAAAAATAAATCCTATAAATACGACAACATTATTGTTGCTCCTAAATTAAGGATTAAAATTTTTGTTTTGAGTTGTTTTTCCTTTTTTCATTACGGTCCCGCATAGGAAGGTACCTTTTTTTGACCCTGTTTTTTAATTTAAAATATAAACATTTTTTAAGGCCATTGAAATTCAAATAAGATAAACTAAAAGAAAACGACAAAAATCAGTAATTTGATGCTTTAATTAGTATTTCCTCTTTGTTTCCCATGCACGTGTACCTTAATTAATATGAATCACATAGTCTTTTTTAATTTCACCATCTTCAACTAGAGTTAAATCCCTAGTGATATTCATTTACTTTTATAAAATTAGTATGAATTCCTAGTTGGGACTCTCAAATAGGACGTGATTAAAACTTGGACAAATGATATCGAACAATAACTGAAATATTCAACTTTAATTGATCAAGAATACATTTTTGATCTTAAGTTTATAAAAAAAACTAAATACGAGCTATGTTAATATTATCTCTTTAAAAACAACCTGAATTATTATTGTGTTTTGAGGTTCTTCCCTTCTTGAAAATTAAAGTCTTTTACTAGAAATATTTTTATTTCTAGCTCAGTTCTTTTTGATGTGGCAAAAATTCGATAGTACTCTAGAAAAGCTAACCCGTTTCGCACCGGATATTTGATATTCTTTTGTTGTTTATTTTCTAAGAATTATACAGTTGTGCTCAAAAAACAACCAGCATAATTGAAAAACACAATCTTTATATTAATCAATAAAGAATTTGGTATTGCCTTATTCGTTTAAAAACTATAAAAAAATATATATAAAGTAGTTTCAATCTTATTTAATATTCCTTTTTGACTTCAATGATGAATTTATTTAAAAGGAGCTTTAAAAAAAAAATCATATTTTTAATTATCATGAATTCATCTTGATCCAACCATTCTCTTCAACCTATATTCCATATTTTAAAAAACCAACTCTATCAAAAATTGGGCGTCTAATTATTATTTTTTCTCTTTGCGTATCTCCTTAAGATTTTTTAAAATTTTTAAGGCATCTTTTGCAGCATTTCCTTTAAAAAAGAAACATACCAAAAGATTCTCTATTGGATTTAAATTAGGAAATTTTCAGAGGGCACATCAATTGCATCAATACTTGTTTCCCACATATAATTGCTAAGGCATGTCGCCAAGTATGCTTTAGATCATTAATCTGATGCTGAAAAGTAATTCTTCATATATTACAACTTAATATTTTTGATATTTCTCTTAAAGAAGTGTTCAAATTTCTAAACTATATCTATATCCATGATATACCTTTATTATGTATAAGTTTTGCGCTTCCTTGTAGCTAAAATATAGCCATAACATAAGCTACTTACTTCCCACACAACATGTTTAATATGGCTTAGGTTTTTTGGTAAAAAGTCAAGAACATCTCTACAACCTTTTTTAAATCCTCCTCACATCTGTGCAACTGTGCAAATAAGTTTCAGTTTGTTTTTCATTACTCAAATTATTTCTTTTTAGAGTGTACTCTATTCTTCCTTCCAATTGTAAACTTTTTTCATTTCAGTCCATCAAAAAAATCAAATCTTTCTGCCTTACTACTTTTTTAAAATGGCTGTCTGCTGTTTTTTTTACTTCGAGTCCTTTGTCGAAAAGATATTTGCTATTCGTGCTCGAAGATACATCTTTTGTCTATTTAAAGTGGTCCATCCTTCGTATTTTGAACCGGCCTAAGGACTAATTCTTATTTTAGGTATCTGCTTCACAATTAATCTGTTAGAGAATTATTGATCTTAGAGCCCCTTCATTAAGCATGTGGAGCCTCTTAGATCTCCCATTTCCTTCCGGTGTGCTTATTTTCTGGGGGCGGGTTCTCCTCGGTCCGAGCATCCATTGTTTGAGCCTCCTCAAGAGTCAGTTTTATAACTTTGGACTGGATATATGCTTCGACTTTGTTGTCTATTTTTTAATATTTTCCTGTATGTCTATGAAAGTTTCATTATACCATCCATACCAAGTACCTACGTATGGCTAATCACTGCTTGCTAGCATATCAATACGTATTTTTCTTCTCCACCCAAAAGCTCTTGAATATCAAACGAAGTGATCCTACTTCAACAATCACATTCTTTTTTAAGCTATCTAAAATTAAAATTTCTGGCTATTATACTTAAGATTGCATGAAGCCAGAATTCTTGTGTCCACTCTGATTTCAGCCTGTCGTTAGAAAGGGTTAGGTACTCTGGGACGGATGCCTTCTTATCTTTTTATTTTAGTGAACAAATTAATTCACGCAATCTGCAAGTGGAAGGCGCATTTGTGGAGTCCCATATAGTCGTGTGCCAGTATTCTATCACACTTGTTGGCCATGTGGTCCACGGGTTCTCATTATCGCTGCAAGTGGGATTTTTAGATTTTTCTTCACGGGAATCTATTCCATCTTGCAGTGCACAAAGAGACACCTTCTTATATTGGAGAATTACCTGAGAATAAATTATTTTAATTTTTCTAGAGAATTGAATCACACTTATCGAGAATCTCTTCCGATCAGACCCATTTTTAAGTTTATAAAAACGGGTTCGCAGATTCTTTTTTTTTTTAAGTAATATTGACTACCTGTCATTGTTAATTGAATATGTTTTGGCAAATATCGACTTGTTTTTAGTTTTATTTCTTAAAGTGCTTTGATTGCAAACTTCTTTTAAGAAATTCTAAACATAAGAAATTTACTTTTTTATAAATATGCTTTTTTGTGGTGCGCTTTTTATAAATTTATCATTTGGGTCAAAAGAGCATATTAAATAGATCAAAAAGCAACTATATTGTTTTAATAGTATTAAACATATGTAGCTGTCATGGTTGCGCAATTTGAAGAAGAAGAAACACAAAGTGAAATAACTTATAATTTCATTATTTAATTTCGTTATAACATTTTTACAGTTAAGAGCAACCAAGATCTTGTTAAAAACATTAGATGTATAATAAGGGATTATCTGGTTCAGATGCCTGCGAAAATGGTTCAGACTAAGAGCACTGTCTAGCAGTGATGGTCATGAATGTTCTTCTTCATGACAGTAGCGAAACAGAATGTGTTTCAAATAGAAAATTGAAGAATGGAATCTGCAAAAAAAAAGACAATGGAGACTTGTCTAAAGAAAAAAAATACAGTTTTGAATGAAGCAAAATTTTTATGAGATCGAAACAAATTTTTAAGGAATATTGCTTAAGGGAAATTATAAGCAAACTTAAAGTTGGAAAACATGGAAAGTGATGCTGTAAAATGAGAATTCTGTTTTGAATCAGTTTTAGAAAAGGCTATGGCCTCGTATGTTAGAGTATACCCACCCCAATGCATGTCGGAGTCGTGTGAATATATACACGGAGTTCAGATATCTTCCAGGAGATTCACGAATTTAATTTAATAAAATCAGAATGGAAGAATTATGATAACCAAGACAATTAACTCTTTTAGAAAAAAGTGATCTCTTATCAAGAGTAAGTCATTTGGGAACCTTAGCAAAGAAGGAAAAGATTTAGGCAAAAAAAACGCTAAGAAGAGAAATTATTTTATAAGCTTGTCTTAACACGAGTTTGTATCAGAAAAGTTGCTAGCTTAGTGAGAAAATAGCATATAGTTTGATAATAAAATTACTAGTGAGACAAACGCGAAAAATTTTAGAAAAGAAAACACAGCGTTAGACTAGTTAGAAAGAAACCTTGGGGAACTAGTGAGAAACGAATCACTAGATCAAAGTAGATGAAAATTAAGCAATACTGGTCGAGAGTGTGGACGGAAGAAGGAAAGTAAAGAAGATGAGATGAACTTTCATGGGAATATCTATAGAATATTCTAAAGAAGAATTGTAAAAACACTTTTATTCGTTTAGACTTCAAGAGGTAAATTAAATACTTAAAAAACGAAAGCTGCAGGGTGTGATGTAAGTACAAAACTTCTATATAAAAACAATTTTTTATCTCCTATCCCTTTCTAAATATCTGCATAAAAGTAATATAAATAGAGGAAAAAAACAGGATCCAGAAAAGTATTACATATTTTTTTAAAAGAAAGCGGACTTTTTCTTTAAACCAATAACGCATTGTCAACTTTATTAGCTGACGACTAAGTGTGGTACTAGGGTGTTTCAAGTGATGTTAGAGTCGAGAACCTTATTAGCTGAATAATAGGGAAACGATCTCAGGTTTTTAAGAGAAAAAAAGCATGCGATGCTTTTTCTATAATAAATTAAGAACATTAACTAAGCTAATGATATGTGGGGATTGATGTTCAAGGTTTATGATTCGCTGAACCTAACTACCTCCATAAATTTTTTAAATGATTTAAATGTATCAGCATGAATTTTGAAGGGTCGTAACAGTAACCATAAGCAATTGGTATATTGTAATCAAAACGGTACTAGAAACAATTCGGAAAAAAAGGTTGATAGAGGTAGCTCACAGGGGGGGACTGCTTTTATCACCTTTATTTGTGACTATTTATGGACCCTTTAAGCAGGAGACTTAATACAAATACCTAAGGTAGGTATTAAAACAAGAAGAGACCTTTATACAAATCAGATTATTTTTACAGATGACTGAATTCTTTGCAGACAAGGAAAGTTGCTTAGGAGCTTAGGCAATGGAAGTTGAGGATGTAAATAGAATTCTTAAAACTGTTGGATTAGAAAGTGAAATTAAAATAGTCAGGATCAATTCTTAGGATGGTGGACCAAAGCAGTTACCGTTAGAGGTTTCCAGGATAAAAGTACCTCGGTATTACCAAAAACTGTGTAAGTGTAATAATTATAAAGGAAAGGAAACTTACAAAAAGCTAGCCTGAATTTTCTTAGAACGCAAACTATGGAAACTAACTGAGGCAAGAATTGATTAGCTAGAGCGAATACGCTATTTAGAGTCCATAAATCATAACACAGGATTGCTTTAGCTTGAACCAACAAGATTTGCGAAAGCTTGATTTTGATTTTGTCAGGTGTAATTAAGCAGTATATCCATTCACAACCAGTGTTTAAAGCAATATTATATCGTTTAAAAAAGAATGGAGAAAGAGGTTTAGTTCTGTAGAGAATAGGTGTGAATTGATGCGTTTGAATAAACCTCTCTTTAAACACAACGAAAGAGCTCACTTATGTCATATAGAATTTTTTTAAATAGAAGAAGGGAACCGAATTCATCTCTCATAAATCAAAGATTTCTAAACGTAAAATTTGGAATGGCTATCTTACCCCAGAAACTGCGATGGAGCACAAAGAATAAGGTTCTATGAGACGATATTTCAAAGGAAACAAATCACGAAAGCATATAAATCTAAATAACATGAACTACTGATTATATGGGTCATCAACATGCTAATAAAGGGAAATACTCGGGCTAGATTCTAAGCTGTCATCTTGCTTTCTCCCAAGATAGAAATGGATTTGTATTATCAGATGTGCAGTTCCAAACTTGAAAAGCATGGAAAAATTGAGAACTATGCTACTGATGTGATCGAAGTTAGGTTTGATTGAAAAGAAGGTATATTAATTGTTAGGTGCATACATCTCTTATGTTGCAAAAAGTTTTGGCTTTATAAAAATAAATAAGAACACACTCTGTCTAAGTTTTTTCAAGATAAAATGCTTAGATCAGCGTAGACACAAGGATGCGATTTACATAAAAGCTCTTATAACAGCTAATATATTTTCAATCGAAGCAAAAAAGAAACAGGGTTCTTATGATAGAATTAATTGATAAAAATTTAGACTTCCTAGCATGGTGAAAAATTAAAAAACCTCGGTAATTATATGTCCTGCAAAAATTGGGATTAATTTACAATGCTAAGACTAAAATGAGCCCATATTTTTATGAACATGGTCTGGAGTGGTTTACCCATATCACAAAAGATAGATTAAGAATAGGATTGCTGATCTTTTGAAGCATTTGCCAGTCCCTTTAAATGTTAAGAAGAAATTCGAGTCAATCTCTATGAGCGAAGGCGGTTACCATGACTCTAAAGCTTTTGGAGAGGAGAGAATTAGGCTAGCGAATTTATACCTAATTCAAAATCTTGTGAAATTGAAATTGACACCTTCTATTAGTAGATTAAAATCTTGCTATTAAAATTTTTTTTTTGCATAAACCTTTCTAATAAGTTAAAAATATATCATTTTTTTCTGTTTGCGACACGTCATTAAAAATCAATGGATCATAAAAAAATATACTTTGTTTTTTTAACGATTAACCTAAACACAATAATTTTTTTGGATTTTTATTTTAAAAAAGTTTAAAATGAGCAATAATTTACAATTCTTTAAATGGGCATTCGACACATTCATTTGAGGATTTAGGAAATATTATACGTTTCAATTATACTTTTGGTTTCTCTTGCTTTTCTTTTTCGTTTCCTCAGTATTTTCTAAATCTGAAGCATTTAATAATATCTTCGGATTTGTTATCTAACTTTCCATTTAACTGTACAATTATATCCAGATAGAGTTTCGTTAACATCAAAGCTATCAAGTAAAATTCGAAGCAACTTTATATTTTCTCGTCTACAGTAAAATACTTGATGGTTGCGAGGATTGGATGAACTACTAAGAAATAAAGGATCCACGTATATATGAGTCCACTTACAAATTGTCATTCTGTTGTAATACTTTTCGACTCACAGTCAGACTCCTTTTAAAAGAAGGCTTGATGTATTCCAATTCAACATTTTCTGTCAAATATAAGTAGGGACTTGAGAGTCCTCTTTTACTATCCATTTAATGACGATATTATATCTGAAATTTTATACGGAATCTATGTATTCTTCCAGTATTATATGCTACTATGCGAAGAGTTATCTATTCGTATCCATTCACCAAACTTAGAATTCGTATGTATCAGCCATCTGCATGATAGCTCTTTCAATCTGGTCAAAATAACATTCCCTAAAAACAAAGTTTTTTTTTATATTAAATTAAAGGAGTACTCCTTTGAATTCGGAGAGAAATTAAATTTTTTAAATAATGCAGATCGTCTGCAAAAAGTAAACTATGGTATGCTTATTTAATTGTTTTTTTCACTGGTGTTAAATTTAAACCTTTTGTTTATACAATCATAAACAAATAAACAAATTTAAATTGCATTAGTAATATAGATAAATTATGAAGTATATTCTGGAGGTTGACTAAATCAATATTGATAAATGTATTATACTACGAATATAATTGTTTAAATAATTATCATGTAGCTTTTCTATGTATTTTCCGAAAACAATACGATCAATCTGACGTCATCAGAATACAAACAAATAGATTGCAACCCCCATAAGAAAACAAATTATTCAAGGTCTAGTGTGGGATTTAAATAAAGTACATCCCATTAAATTCATTGTTACATACAAAATTTTTGAATATTGAGAAATTTGTTTCAAGCTCGAGAAACATCACAGATTGATGGCAAATCCAAAATTTTATTAATTTTTCCCTCCTATTTTTTTAAATTTAATTTAAAATTTCATAAATATGTTCATTTCAATTGTGAAATAATTTCCAGGTTCAGAACTGTTAAAGGACAAACTCTCGTATAAAAACAGATGGATGGTGAAGGTGTTTCAAAAACCTATTTAAGGACTTTTTCCTTTTGTTTAAAATCAAATATTTTACCTAAGTACTTTTAGATTATTATTTTTGGGAATAAGATTAAAGTTGATTAACAAAATTTTAGATCAGAAAAAAAATTGATAATTGTTTACTCTCACTACTCTTCCATGGAGTCTTAGTTCTGACCAAAATGATCTCCAACTTTTAATTTTTACACCATTGTATTCCAAAAGTTGTTTTTACAGAAAGATACGCAAAAATTCTGTTTGTTACATGCTTTTTTTAAATCGATTGAAACTCTATTTTATACTCAGTAACTAGTAGGCATTCTAGAACTAGTCTCTCGCCCTTTTCAATCCGAGTCTCTTTCGATGGCCCACATTAGAATCATCCTTCTTAACACACAAAATCATACCAAAAGGATTCAAAACCTTTGATTTTACTGTATTGATGTTAGTTATGAACACAAAAGTTCTTCCAATAAGGTTGCTCCTCGTGTAACTTCCCGAAGTCCACTTAAAATCTGCAGTCTTTCCCCTAGTATCAACAGATCCATGTACGTTTATCAGATCCCTTACAGTATTTATTTCTAAATTTACCTACTTGCAGATACATGGTTATAGAAGAAAAGGTATTCTGCACTGATTAACTTTAGTAAGGATTACTTGTAGACAGCATTCTTAAGAGTTGAGGATACTAACATGTTCCTTGAAATATTTGTATAAAAATGATAATAAGAGAAGAAAAGGGACTTAATGGGTTTCTGTTCGTTGATGTCTGATTCTCTTAACTTGGAGAGAAAGTGACGGCTGAGTGAACTCCGACTCAAAAGTGGTCTGTGTTGTATCCCGACCTCACAAGCGAGGGACGGCCCCACCGGCGGCCGAACTAGGCCCCAACGGAAACGGCCCACGAGACCCGGAAGGAGGGAAGAGCGCCTCTCCACAGAGAAAAAACAACCCGACAATAAAAAACAAACCACATCCCCTGATGCACGAGGACTAATCAGGCATCTGCCTCAGCACAACCCATCTTCCACTTTCCTCAGAGCACTCGCGGAACTTTCTACTGGGTGGAGGGAATGGGGAGGTGCCGGTGGGAAAAAGCAAAGGGACCGAAGGACGGGGAGAGGAGGAGGGGGGGGGGGAAGAAGAGAAGGGGAGGAACAAAAGGTGAGGGGAGCAGAAAAAAGGGGAGGAAGGGGGGAGGCGCAGCCGACGAGGCCATGAGGGGAGGCGAGGGCGGACAAAAGGAGCGCCAACGGTGAAGGGGACACCAGGGGGGGGAAGGCCCAAAAGGGGGGGGGGGACCAGAAAGAACGCAAAAGCGGGGGGGGACAGGCGGGGGGGGGGAAACGGAGGGACCGAAGGGGAGAGCAGGAACGGGGGGAGGCAAGCGAAACGAGGCCGCGCGCCCGGGGCCACACAGCCGAGGCGGGCACGGAGGGGGGGGCCGCAACATGAGAACATCCGGAACACACAAAAGCAGACCAAAAGAGGCAAACCGGGGGAGGGGACGGGCGGGATGGGAGTGAGGACACAAGGGCGGGCCATAAGTGGCGCCGTATGAAAATGCCCGAGGCCACGGAAAGCCGGGCAGGGCTGGCCCCCAGGATCAACAGGCGCCAGGGACAGTGAGCAGAGCCCGCCGACAGGAGGGAGGGGCGAGAAGGGGAACCGGACCGACTGGCGATACATGGGAGAGAAGAAAAGGTAATTCTGCCACTGGATACTTTAGTAAGGATGCGAATGTAGACAAAGCATCTTAAGAGGTTTGAGGATACTAACATGTCCTTGAAAATATTTGTATAAAGATATAAGAGAAGAAAAGTGACTTTATGGGTTTTTCTGTTCGTTTCGATTGTCTGAATTCTCCTTAACTTCTTTAGAATTTTTTACTTGGTTCGTCTTCCTCTAAAAGAACCCCCAAAACTTTTATCAACGTTGTTGACTGTTTCATCAGTTACAAGGCTTATTCCATTCTAATATCTTCGACTTGAAAATTTCATCTAAATTGTAAATTAGCATATTTAATTCTCCTCATATTCTGTAGAAACTTCTAGAATCATAATTTTAGGGATTACTTAAATTTTTAAAAAATTAAAGACTTCCTTAATAAAACTAGATATCGAAATAATACAAAAAATTATTGGAACCAAAGATAATCGGGTTTAGCACTCTTTTCCTTACCTGTAAACTTTATTTGTCCATAAGAAATTCAATTAAAGTATTTATGTAACAAAAAAATTAAGTTTTAGAAATGCAAAATACAAATTAAATTTTTTTTTAAATTAGAAAAGTTTTTTTTTTGCTTTCTATGAGAATATATCTGTTCAACTCAAGACACTGCACAACTTTTCAGACAATATTTTTATAGCTCAAGTCGAACCTCAATTTAAATTTATTTATGACAGCTTATATATTTTGCAGGAACTCAAAGGGTATCAGAAAGAAGAGCATGAATTCTATGGTTTACAGGAATCCATTAATTTGATCTATTGCATAATTCATAAAACACTTTAAGGCGTGTAAATATAAAATTGTAATTTTGTTTAGTGTGCAATATAAGAAATGTGCTTGCAATTAGTAAGGAAATAATAATGATCTGATGATACCTTTACGAAATCCTTTCTTTAGATCTATAGTCTCCGGATTACTATCTACTAAGGGTCAAACTCAAGCAACAGACTTTTTTCGAGATCAAAGGTTAATCATTCTAGAATTGACACTTACGAACAATAAAGCTTGCCCCACGAGTTTTTCTTAAAAAATGTTTAATTGTAAAAAACCTAACAATATTACTGGAGGTTGACTGAATTTAAGTAGGTTTTTAGAAAATTTCACATTTCATATTCCTGCAGAAAAAAAATCAGAACCCCTCAAATGACATTAAGTTGATTTAGATCCCACATTTTTCAACTATAGTACAAAATTTATTAGCTTTATCGATTGAGTTCTTGAATCAAAGGTTGTTGAAAGATGCATGTCTTGCGTTCATTCCTTGAAATAAAGTTTGGAGGCCATACATAGATTAAAGATCATCATGTCTGGAAATGTGAAAATAGAAAGTATGGTATACTTATACCATAATTTCTTTTCCCTCCATTATGTCGTTCCACAACACGTGGAGACAATCTAACCTGCTTTTTCCCCTCCAAAATTTATATAAGAAATTATCATTTTTAGGGGATGGAAAATTGAAAGATTCTAATAAAATCTTTTTAAGACATTTTTAAAGTTGGGGTACCACATGTAGTATGTGATTAATACAAAACAACTCTGTCGATTAGATCGGGCTCTATCTTTAAAAAAATCAGTGATGATCTTCAAATGGTATGTTGTAATATAAATACGATACCCAAGTTGTTTAAAAAAATATAATATTTTTTTACCCAACAGGACAGAAGGTTTCGCAAATAAACAATGTTTAATAACAATACATTTTTCAATTTGCCTTTAGAGCACTAATACTCAATGTAAAATTTTTGTTTAAATCACTGGATATGTCGAGAAAGATAACTGAGTTAAATAGGTATGTAAGAAGACATGTTTGTTTTAAAATATTTTGAAAGATATTCTATAAGCTATGAGTAAGGTGTGGTCTCATAATCGCGGAGCTGTGTTTGTGTCATAACATAAATTATCCCACAGGGGACGAGTTTCTGATTATCAAAGTATGGGTTTTTGGCATTGTTGTACAATCTTTCTCCTCCAGCTTAGATGTTACAGGAGATATTTTGAGAAGAGGGATAGGCATACTCTCTTCCTATTTAGGATAATAAGTCTTTGCGATGAATAATACATTCGGACAATGGTCTGCTTATCGTGAGACAGAAAACCTTGGTTTGACATAAACAGTTATCATTCATTAAATTTATAAATCCGGAACTGTGTTCATACACATCATGTTGAATCATATCGGAACAAGCAAAAACTCCAATAACAGCAAATAAAGACTAAAAAAATATCTTCTCATATTTAGCTGAGTTTATGTGGCGAGAGAGGTTCAAGGGAAAAACGAATTCTTAAATATGCGAGTTATTGAACTTATTCAACGACTAATAAATTCTTTTTCATATTTTTTTCTTATTCTAAATTTTTCTAATGCTTAGTTTTTCCTGGGGGGGGGGAAATAATACCATTGTCAAAAATACTTATTGTGTTAGCCCTCAATCAGGCATTTTAAAAAATTATACAGACCCCATATTTTTCTACTTCTCTATGTCTAATGTCATCTTATGTTTAAAGAGTAGTAAAACTTTACCCGAAAGAAATGGCTTTTTAAATCTACTAATTGTCCTGTAAGAAAACACAAATCTTTTTAGATATTATCTATGTAGAAATTTTTTTAAAAATTTTTTTCTTTTCTCCTATCGCGTAAAGATTTTCTATAAAAACTGAAGGAGTAACAAAATATGTTATCACACACAATCTTTTTATAAAAACCTGGGATGGAATGCTCTATAAGGAAAAGCTTTTATAAAGTAAACGGATCTGTATGCTTACACCTTTTAGGCCGAAAATGTAAAAAAATTTAAAAAGATATTTTAACCCTAAAAATGTTCATTGAGTAACTGGAAGTAGGTTTACAAATAATGAATCCTCCTTGAACCTTATAAAAACTACTTTGAGAAGAATAAACTTTTTTAGAAGATAACAAAATTGTGAATGTTGCAAAGTCTTAATGATTTGACAATAAAATCAAACAGGCTAGAGAAGGTGTAGTTTGGAGGTGTGAAAACAGGACCTGTGATAAATATAGAGTTAGACTTTCTAAGAATGTAGATTTTTTGATAACTAACTTCAATTTATCTATCCTTAACAAATTTTTAAACGTTTTGCTAAGATGGTCCAATCAATATTCCTCAGGTATCAGTATGCTTAGGAATGAAATAAATGGTAGAACCTTAAAAAATATAGATAAGTTCTGGAGTCGTAACTTATACGACAGGTGGTATAATACGCTTGGAGGGCCAGGTACTTCAAGTTCAAATAGATGCATCCTGGCCCCCCCCCCCCCTTTTTGGAACTCATAAGATTAAGGCACATAAGAGGACGGCTGCTAGAAATAAAACAGATGCAATTTGGAAAGTGTAAGTTTAAGTAGAATACTTAACTCGTGCCTTCACCTGTGTTTTCCAAACAAAAAATTCTGCGGTATAGATAATTCCCTTATTTGTGAAAATGTTGAAAAAAGGAGTCTTATTTGGACTGATTGAACATAAGTCTATGGGAGGTTTCATCTTTAGGTTAATCACTCTCATGATACAGTATGTCATAAAAAAGAATTTATAATCGTAAACAGGAGCTAATACTCAGCCGTAGAATCCTTTAACAACGAGGTACATCTGAAATAAAAAGAAGAAATGGTAGTGACTGATAAACGTTCAATTTTTTGTATGAATTTGTTGGAAGTTTATAATCAACGCCTTCAGATAGGATTATAAAAGATACACCATTTGATAAAAATAAAACCTTTAAATTTTCTTCTTTTACATTTTTTATACCTCTTTTTTTTTTGTATTTCAGTTTAAAAATCGACGATCCAGTTTTTCTGTTAAACAAATTGTAAAGTTCTGCTTTTCTTGTTTGAACACTGTAGTTTTCTTTTTCGTCTTTCAATCTTTTTTAGAATCATTAAGCCATTTTTTCATTTATCTTTGATGGTAAAAGCTATAAGGCCTTATTTTTAAAAGAAAATTTTATTCTAAAATGAAATAATGTAATCTGACGAAAAAACCTAAACTCGAGTCAATATCTTTAATCCACAACATAGTATCTCTTAACTAAATCCGGAATTTTGATGAAAATTTATAAATTGAATGATTCTATAGTATTTCGAAATGGTAAAGATAGGACATAAAATCAATGCTTGGAAAAAAGTTAAGTATAAAAACAGCCTGAAATCAAAATTCTGCTTGAAATCATTAGTTGTCTTTGTCATTGATCAGCTTACTGAATTTTTGTTTGCTAATTACATAAAACAAAAAAAAAAAGGTTTGTAATTAGGCTAAAGTAGAGTCTGATGCACAAAAAAGGGGGGGTCGTCAAAATTTTTTTTTGGCCCCCAGCTGTTTTTTAGATTTTCAAAATAAAAACACTCAAAGACCAATCAAATTTAAAATAAAATGGGGGGGGGGGGGGGGGGGGGGTAAAAAAAAGTGAATAAAATCAAATATTTTTAATACTTTTTAGTGGGATTTCTTTTTATCCCTGATAAAAATATTACCTCAATAAATATAAATCGCACAATCTTTTTTTTCTGCATCTCGAAGGGATACATCCTTAATGATCTCCATGCTTGTTATGAATAGTAATGAATCCTAGTTGGGACTCTCAAAATGAAGGACGGTGACTAATTGCAAATGATATCGAAACAATAAAGTAAAGTATTGTAGCTTTCCATGATCCGAATAATAATCGATCTTAAGTCTATAAAGGTAACTAAATGAGATGATTGTTAATTTATATCTCTTTATTAACCTAAATAATTACCATTCCTTTTTTCATGCTGTAAATTTTATAACCATACCTAACCCCCCAAATCGTTTCAAAATAAAAAAAACCAAATGTCCCCTATAGCACTTATTTCCTATTTTGGTTTCAAATCTATTCTACTACAATATTTCCTCCCATTTGTTTAATTGACCTCATTTTTGTACCATAAACGAAACTTGCAAAACTCCTTATAGTTTTTTTGTGGAATTCTTTTAATTTCCTTTCCCCATTTTAATCTTAAAATATTCTTCATAAGCTTAGCAAAGCTCCAAATGTCCATAAATTTATTATTTAGTTGTTTTCATATGAAACATTTTATTATTAATAAATAGGATAACTCCACATAGAAAAATCGTATTTACTTTTATTAAGGTACACTCTCAGTTAAGGCAGTTACGTTAGATGGTGATCTCAAGATTCGAAAATGATCTATTTTATATTTGGCTTTTAAAATAAAACAAAACACATTTTTTACAATCCTGGGTTATTTTGTTTCAACAATCTCTATAAAAAGAATATACTTTTCTTCTTCATTCATCATTCTAATCTGTTGAATAGCATTTTTAGGGGCCACAAAATTTTGTTGTTGTTTTTGTCGACCCCCCATTTTGTACATCAGACTCTACTTTTCCGTAAATTATTACTAATGATTAAAAAATTCTCGATCAGAACTTAGATCTGGATAAAAAAAAAGAAAAGAGCTGTATATCGCCCTGCATAATCTTAGAGATTTTTCGTGATAATTTCTTATTAAGAGTTACCTTAAGAGGAATGTTGCTTCCCAAGCTAAACCAGTTACAAAATTGAATATTTTTTGAAAAAACATTCAATAATATTGTAATAAAAAATTTTTATTGCTGTTTTTTTCTATCAGTTTATTTTCCCTCAAATTATTTTTGTCAATATATTTTAACAGGGAAAAGAATTAATAATAAATTTTCAGGGAAGATCGTCTTAAGTGTAAGAATAAATAATAGCTAGAAAGATTAAGTTACAAATTGTGGGTAATCCCCCACAAGTTTTCGGCGAAAAGTTATCATTTGTTTATGTTGTATTTAATTTATAATTTCATTTTATCTTTGTTTATTTTAATTAATAAAAAACTATAAATAAGCAAATGATAATTACTCCATGACAAAAGAAGTTACAAATAAGGTGATCCTCACCGTAAAACAATAATAATAAGAGACGTATAATCAAAATGTTCTTGAGACCTACTTCAAGGCCAATATGTCACCCTCACTAAAAGTGTCTAAAATATTTTTATTTGATCAACACTCATTCTTTTTTGTCGTCCCCGTCTCAAAGTTATGAGTTTATATAAGAATTGACGGGGGAATTAACACATCAAAAAAAAGCATTTGTTATTTTTCGCGCAAAAATTTGAGGAAAATAACTACTTCTGATATTTAAGGATAACAAAAAATATTTTCTTCAGGTTTATATCTTAAGAAAACTTTTAATTTTTGATTGAGTAATAGTATACAATTTTGTAAAAAAAAAACGCAAAATTGAAAAAGTGAAAATGTATCCTATTGTAAAAAAAAACCGCAAAATAAATATTTAGCTTTTTTTTGTAATAATAGCTCTTTTTGACCTCATGAATTTTTCTCTAGAGTTTCTTTAATGTATTAAAAGCCTCAAATAAATAATTAATTATGATTTTGTAAAACAAAACGCAATTTTTTTTATACCTTGAAAACTTGGAAAAATATTATTTTTTTTTTAAAATTTGCGCCATTAATAAAATGGAGAAGAGCACTAGCTGACTGAAGAGTTTGAAAGAGCTAATAGTAGCTTTATGTGACCAGAAATATACGTTTTTCAAAGATTGCTGAAATTTTTTTGTAGGGCGTATCTTCCTCACAGTTTCTGAGTTTACAAAAATCAAAACATAATATTTTTTCACACAAAGGAGGGAAGGTCGACCAAAAAAAGCAATACTTCTCTGGTCACTACTTTGTCGCTAGAAATAAAAAAAAATGCAAAAACTTCGCTAAGGAAACTCAAAAACCTTGTTCTGATGACTTGAAAATAGAAATTAGTCATTCAACAGTTAAAAATTATCTGAATGAAATGAACCTTTTTCGCTTTTTCTCCTCAAAAAAGACCATTCCTGAAACCTCAATCATATTTTTTAGCTAGATACCAGATATCAAAAACTGGATAATGATGTCTAAGAAGCATCAAAGAGTAATTATTTTTAGTGATGAATCGAAGTTCAATCTATTTTACTCTGATGGAAGGTTTCTGTCTGGCGTAATCCCGTAAAGGCCTGTGTTCTAAAAATTTGCAGCGCAACTGTTAAATACGGTGAGGTGGAGGTAATTGTATGGGGATGTTTCTCAATTATGGTGTTGCCGACTAGTTTTATAGATGAAGATGGATGCTGCAAAATACTGTAGTATTTTCGCGGAAAATCTAGATCGCTCTGCTACTAAAATGGGCTTATCTGAATTTATTTAACCACCAAGAACAACGATCCCAAACACATTTCGAAGCTAGTTAAAAAGTTTTTTATAAAAAATAATATTGAATTTCCAATGGCGGCTCTCACTTGATTTTTAATCCTTAGAGCATCTGGGTCTAATTTTTAAAAGAGAAAATAAGCAAAAAACCTCCAAAAAATTGGTTGATTTAAAAGCTAGAAGAATAGTCGAATATGGAACCAGATTCCCCCGATGAGTTTGATCAAGCACTTTCATAAGCTTTAAAAAAACGGGCTTGGCAGTTTATAGAGCCAAAGGAAACCACACAAAATATTAAAAAAAAATTTGCGTTTTTTTTTTACAAAATCATAAATTAATTATTAATTTGAGCTTTTAATACATTTAAAAGAACTCTAGAGAAAAATTCATGAGGTCAAAAGAGTATTATTACAAAAAAAAGCTAAATATTTATTTTTTGCCGGTAATAGGATTACCTCATTTCACTTTTTTTCATTTTGGCGTTTTTTTTTTACAAACTGTAAATGTAAAATTTTTTAAATTGGCAAAACTAGTTTGTTAGATAATTTTAAGTAGCAAAATATATGCTCTTTTTAAACACTAAAAATAAAACGCTCCGACCGGGACTCGAACCGGAATCTTCTGCT
This sequence comes from Byasa hedistus, assembly GCA_029286795.1. Lineage (NCBI taxonomy): Eukaryota > Metazoa > Arthropoda > Insecta > Lepidoptera > Papilionidae > Byasa > Byasa hedistus. Next base: position 15,726 of record JAGSMW010000134.1, on the reverse strand, counting down.
TAGAAGGCAGACGCGCTAGCCATTACGTACGCTCGCCATCGTAGCTAGCAACCTCAAGAAAAGAGTCTACAATTTAATTTTTTTGCAAACTAGAAAAATATAATAAGATGTTGCGCTTACTGTGAGCATACACCATGAGCACCGAGTGACCATTTTAACAGCTATAACTTTTATGTTGTTGGTATTTGACGTGTATTTTAATCGTCTTCAGAATTGTCTTTTTTCCTTCATGCTTTGACTTAGGTTCTCAAAATTTTGTCCCTAAATGTTATGTTTACAAAATAAAATGTCCGTAGTCGCCCATATTATTTAAATAATATATATTTTTACCTAATGGGCAAATATTTAGTGGTGAAACTTGAAGTAAAACATTCTTTAATGCTTTCAAAAGTAAAAACTCATTTAAGGAGGAAGCTTAAGATTCAGTGTAACTAAGATAATCGTGATACATACCACATTATTTTTGTTTTTTATTTTTTTTAAGGAAATTATAAATTTAATAAAATAAAAAATTAGTTTTTTTTCTGAAAATATTTTTTAAAAAAAAAAGTTTTACTGGTAGAACGGTCGGGCGGAAGCATTTTTAAAAGCTTATCTAAGTACAGGTCGTAAAAAATAAAACATAATTATTCTTGAATGCTTTAAAAAAAAAAAACAATAAAGCACTGAGCTTCAGCTGTAGCGTAGTCGATACAACCATGGATTTCAGGAGAAATAGAAAATTTAACATGTTAAAAATTCAAAAAATCAACAAGATAAAAAGTTTTGCTACAATAATTAAAGGCTTACTAGTGCAAATAAAGGTGCTATGGGTTACAACAGCTTACCAGACCCTCCCAGGAAAAAAGATTTTTTTCTTTAAATTTATATTCTGGCCTCAAGGACCATTCTCACATTATTTGAGACTAGGATACTCCTAATTCTTAACATTTTGCTAACCATTTTTATCATCTTTATAGTAACTACTCTTTCGTCATCAAGGAACGATCTATCACCTAAAATTAATCTAACTAATACAGACTTACTTTTTGAGACAGATTTTAGTTTGTTTAAAACGTAAAATACTTAAATTTTACTAGATTATAGTAGTCACAGTCTGGGATAAAGTGTTCTGGATCCTCCTTTACCTCTATTCACATACTAAACATCTATTTCTAAAGAGATCACATCAGCTAGTTTCTTTGCAACCAATTCATTTGTCCAAGCAACCTTAAATAGCATAAGCAGTGAAAACTTCAAAATTTCCTGGGTAACACCGGTGTGGTAAATAGTACTTGTACTCAACTTGTCAAGCCGAAAGTTTTCTCATTTTACTGCTTTGAAGACCCTCTATAACTCTTTCTAAGGGAAAAAACCTCCTTAATTAGACAAAATATATCTTTAATTGACTTCTTAAAATTTCATCACATACCATACTTGAGATATCTTCGTGTTCACCTTGCTGTCCTAGTAGACCAGGTTGTTTTCCTATTCAAAACTGGACATCGTATGATCTTAGAGATTATTGTTCTACTACTGCTAAATTTTTTTTATAGCTCTAACTCTAGACTTAACAGGCTTTATTTCGACCCTTTCTATTCCCAACTCAGTCTGATGCACTATCATATGCTACGTTTCTAAAGCCACAGATTAATTTAAATGCTTTCCAGACTCTATTTCTAATAACATTTGCCCGCGGATTCATCCCGCACAGTTTCATGGCCAAAGCTGTTGGAATTAAAACATTTTTATTAGAATTCCTTTAAACGATAAACTAATATTTCTGTTCATAATTTTCCTTTCATCAACTCCAGATAGGGTTCCCTTTTTCGCAGCTTCTCTAACGATTTGCTCTTCCAACAAAAATTTTGTATGCTGAATCCTAAATAATTTAAAACGATTTGATCTCCTTTATAATCCAAAGATTGTTTTCATAGCAATCAGTTTTTCCTGATCCTTTATTTCAATTGCTTCCCATTTAAGAATTCCACATTTTTTCGGCATTTTCCTCATTCTGTTTTTTATTTATGCTCCATCTACACATTTTTATTTTAAATTCTCAAAAAGCTAGCAAAGATCTATAAGCGAAGCCTTTCTAAGGTATGCTGGAGCTGTATGCTCAAAATTTTTGAGCTGGGAGTTTTTTTCTGTGGTCTGGCTGTGAGTTCTGCTTGTTGCAATGTTGATGTTCTTCTTGGTACTTGTGGTTTTCTTTAAGTCTTTCAAACAATCTTTTTTTTATAGTTTCAATAAAGGTATTTTATTTTTAAGCTAGCAAAGATGACCACGTCATCCGCAAACATAAGACCTGGCACATGTTAACAAGTGTTAGGAATTTTTAACTCCTTTAATTTGATCCAATATACTTGTTGTAATTTAATGGTTTATTTCCTAAGTCTTGCATGGGGTAAAAATAATAATTTTTTTTATATAAAATTAGAAATAAATTTTCTTTAGATGTGTCTACGACAATACTATTTATAAAAAATGTTAAAACAGCACAGGACAGCAACGGAACCACCGTGCCTAACCCTTTCTCATAATTGAAGCCGTCACTCCTCCGGTCTCCTATCTTAATCTTCATATATGCTTTTTTATATAAAGGTTCTTGATAACAGTTATCAGGTAGGTTGAGGATACCCACCTCTTTTAATTTCTTAATAATAAATGATGGGATACAATGATCCTATGGCCTTCTCAAGACCTAAAAAACGAATGTAAGTGATCTATTTAATGCCTCTCTTAGTTCCTGTACACAAATATTCTTTATGGTTTCCATCTGTCTTTTCCTGATTGTAGATATTTTTACCATCTTCAGAGCTAGATAACCTTCTAAAGTGTGATTTCTAAACTTCTAGTTTTCCGGAAGATCGAAAACTTCTGTGAAACTATTATTACTCACCGTCACCTATAAAGAGGAAATTGTACCTCTTATGCTACCTTTAATCCATCTCCACCATTCTCGGATTCATTGAATTCAAGATTTCAACATAATATGTATAGCTTTCGAAAAATTACATTTGCCTTTCGGGCAATAACAAAATTTGCTTGGCAACAAGGTGCTAAAAAGATAATTTTTTTAAGTAATCATACTTGCATAAAGCATAAAAAGTAAGTTAACAAATATTTTTAATTTTTATAAAGATTGAAATTACTTTTTTGAAGATATAATTTTTGTTTTTGAGAAAATCTAGCATCATTAAAAAACAAATAGAAAATATGGGTTATTTCTCTTTTCAAAAATCAAAAAACGCTCCGACCGGGATTCGAAAACCCGAATCTTCTGCTTAGAAGGCAGACGCGCTAGCCATTACGCCATCGGAGCTCAAAATGATCAATTACAAGGATTAAAACTAACTTGCTCTTCGTGAAAACTGAGAAAAGAATCTTTTTTATGTTTTACTTGGGCAGAAACAGATTTTTGAAAATTGTATTGTGATGCTTTGTGTCCTTCAGCTAGTAAAAGTACTATTAAATTCAAATTATTTATTTGTTTCATGGGTTATTTTTATTCCCCATTTTATAAATTTTATTCTGATTAATTATCTGAAGAATTACCTGTCCTAGGTAATCTTAGAACGCAGGGAGGGACTTCCTATGACAGGTATCTTGTAATAAATAATTAATTTTACAATTTTTTGGATTCCTTTAAAAGATTTTCAAGATTAGGAAATTTTTATCTATAATTAATATTTTTATCTTAAAATTAGAGGTGACGAATGAGTAAAAGAAAGCATCTATTTCTTTCAATATTGTGTAAACCTACATTTGAATTCGAGGTCTTTGTGAAGTCTACCCCACTTAAAGAAGTAATCTCAATGGTTTTGTTTTAAACCTTTCAAATTGATTGAATTTTATGTAAGATGTATCTTGTATGAATTAAGTAGGTTGACTCCGGTGTGTAAACATAAAACCTAGCTGTCAATAATGGTAGTAGGGCAAACTTTTTAACTTTATATTTCTATTTTTATTAAAACAGTATGGTCACTACTATGGAAGTTAAATATTTTTTGCACTTAATATAGGTGGATCTCATATAAGTTGTTTGCGCATTAACCATAGCTTTTTGAATAAGACTTCAAAGAAGAGATAAAGACAGCAGTAATTTTCTGATCATAACCTTGGTCTCTGATACTTTTATGTAAGCTAAGTATTAACTAAAATACTCAAATCGTATGCTGGGGTATTACAGCGTGTATGTCGATTAAATAGGGTCATCTCACCTTTGTTACATAAAATAGGGGGATAGATTGCATAATTCGTTATTGATTACGCATTAGATATCTATCTATTTAAATATGCACTTAGAGCTATAGTTGCAGTAATATAAAAGAAAACTTAATTTTTCTAAGGTACGACGATAAATAGACCCTTTTTCGCATCCGTGTCATGAAAGTCTCACTTATTCTCTAAGGGGACAATCCTTCCTTATATATTTCTAAATAAATTTTTAAATTTTAAAGTATAATTGAGTAGAGATTACATTTTTTGATAACTAAACCAGTAGAACTGGAGAAAAACATAAATACGATGTTTTAGCAAACTACTGCGGGTCTTTTCATAAGTGTATATCAAAGATTATTCCTACGTGATGACATGGACCGTGTGGTGACTAACTTTACAAGAATAAAGAATGGAGGAATTATAATGATAATCCAACTCAACTTATGACAATCGAAGGTCCTTAGATGACTCTTGAAAAAGCTTAACTATAGAGTCCCAAAGAAGCTGCAAAACATCTACAAATCCCAGTAATGAAATTATAGAGGAACTAAACGGCCTATTAAAGCTGGTATATGACTCCTTTCCTTCCTTTCGTGAGGGAACGAAAAACATTTTAATAAATATGCCCCAATAAAATATTTTTCTCTTTAATTTAAATATAATTACTAAAACTTATTTTGACTCTATAGGTTAAAATCTAGAATTTCATTTATAAAAAATTAAATAAAATTGATAATTTTAAAATAAACTTAAAACACGATAAATAGGAATGACTCCATGCCAGGACAAGACAATTTCAAAATATGTTTCCTAAGTTCGAAAATTTGAAATTCGAAGGAAAACTTTGTTCTTTGCAGATTTTCAGTATTTGTCTGAAATTGTTTTTCACAAGGTAAATTTATCTAATCTTTGGATAACGCGCAAATTATTTTGCTATTAGCGTTTTAAAAAAAAAATCAGTTATTGAAAACTTGTTTAAAAGAGTGTAAATTACCTTTGTTTTTGATTTAGAATGGTATTCTTAGGATAACTACGGAACCAATAGGATTATTTTATTCTTTATGATTAAAAGCATAGATCTTAGGTGTATCCTTAAAAAAACAATGGAAAAAAATTTTTAAACTTTAAAGGACAAAATGGACTTAAAAGATATTAAATACGTAATTTAAGTGCTATACAGCAGATCATCTCCAGAATTTTAAGCACAAATTAATCACAAAAATAGCTATACTTGAATTGGTTACTGTGATGCAATGACTTTTATTTAATAAATGATCGTCGCTGATTTTAAAGGTTTTTTTCTATATAACTTTTTAAATCAGCATAAAAAATACCGAAAAAATTGCTTAAGTGGCTTTGATAAATAATTTTTGTATTATTCATTTAAAATGTTTCTTTTTGTGATTTGTGTAATTGTTAGCCCTGAAATAACACTTGCTGTCATGATTATTTTACAGAAATAAAATTTTTATTTTTTAGAAAAAAGCAATCAAAAAAGTGAATGTATTGGAATAGGGAAGTTTGGATAATAGGTGTATTTCAATTTGGATCGAAGTTGTAGTCTTTTAACGTTTACTCTCTTAAAATTAACAAGGAACTATGGACAAATGGCCTAGTCGCACGAAAGAAACTGACGAATACTATAAGAACAGGTGTATCATCTAGAGGCTGAGACTTAGGAGATTTTGAACACTTTAATCCTAGAGGCTTGGCTACTTGGCTCATTAGATTGTCCTTTGTACTCTTTATAAACTTTAAATGTTAATGAAAAAGTATACTACATTATTGGGCGTTATTATAATATCTATATGTTGATGCTAATAAAAAAAGACACGATGGATATGATGCAAATGCTGAGCTTTATGTTAAAAATTAGGAGTATAAGAGTCTCAAATGGAGAGATTGGTTACTCCAAGTTGAAAAATTATCTTCATGAGAGCTGTGGTAAACTGTGTCTCTTATGTCTGCATAACGACTTGCCTTCATTAAATTGCGTTTTACGTATAATTAAAAACATCTTCACACTTCCATCTATTTTCGTTAGAATGTTAGAACACTGTTGATTAATATTAAAATTCTAATTAATTTGATTAATAAACTTTGTAAAGACTGTGTTGTTTAATCGTAAAACATGGGTGTATTTTATATTTATTCTAAAATTTTTATAAAGATTTCATCCTTAAATTAAGAGCCCACAGACTGAACTCCCTTTGAGGTGAGAGAGTGTTCGAGCTCATTCAAAAGAACTATTTATTTTGTAAACATGACACTTTTTGTATCCCATAGCATGAAAAATACATATTAAAAGAATTGTGCATGTTCTGTGTTTAATATAGCAGTATAAAACACCCCCCGCCCCGCAAAATTAGAAAAGTGATCCGAGTTCGTTTATGCGATTGTTTGGCTAATAATAAGAGATTAAACAGGAAAGTTATTGTTATTCAGCTATATTTTCTTTCTTCCTGTTGTTGTTTAAAGGCACAAATGAATAAATTGTTTAATAATTAAACTTTTTGTAAAGAAAAAAATGCAAAAAAAATTTATACTTCGTATAGGTTTCCTTTTGCTCTATAATTGCTAAAGCCCTTTTTAAAACTGACCAAAAAGAGTTTTTTGGGATAATTCTAGCGGAATTTGAGTCCATTCCTCCGTAATTCTAGTTTTACTTCCATGAAGTTTTTTGAAGGATTTTTATAATTTTTTTCTTTAATACTGCCCCCAAAGATTTCTATATGTTCATATCAGGAGATTGCGCTTGCCACTTCAATGTTTTAATATTATTTGTTTCAAAAAATCTCAACTAATGGAAGAAGTGTGTTTGGGTCGTTGTTTGTTGAAAAATAAATTCGGTACACCTAGTTTTTCATTGAAACTTAAGATTTTACGCTAAAATATTGCAGTATGAAATTGCGTTCATCTTTTCCTCAATAACTACATCTCCCACACCATGAGATAGAAACAGCCCCCACCCCCATTACTTTACTCCCACCTCCTCCGAATTTAATTGTTGGTAACAAGTTTTTCGAAACAAACCTTTCCCCAGTTCTCGCCAGACAGAAACCTTTCTATCAGTGTAAAACAGCTAAAGTTAGACTCTTCACTAAATATAATCATCTTTGTTTCTCTTCTGACATCATGAGCCAATCTTCTGATATTTGATATCTTTCTAAAATATGCTGGACTTTCAGAAATGGTCTGCTTTTGAGGATAAAAAGCAAAAAAATGAGGGTCATCAGATATTTTTTATAGTTGTATGACTAATATCTATTTCACACTTATCTTCAACAATGTATTTTAATTTCTAGTGAAATTTTAGAGTTTTTATTGTTTTCAGAAGACAAAACACTAGAATAGAAGTTGATATTACTTTTTTTTAACGACCATTACTACATTATGAGGAAAAATTATGGGATCTTTCTACTTTTTGTACACTCTTGAATACGTGGATCACTTATTTTTTTAAGATTTCTGCAATCTTGTATATGTGTACTTTTTAATCACATAGAGCTACAATTTGCCGCTCTTCCATTTTCACTCAATTGTAATACATAGGGGGCTATTTTTCGTAAAAAAAATATTCATTTTTGCAGTTTAGCAATATTTTTAAAATTTTGCACTTTTTTCTTTTACAAAAAAATTAATTAATAAATAAATTTATTGATTTACTGCTTCTGACAAAAATAACAAGAAAATTAGCTGGATAATGATGTTCAAATTTTAAGATATGATATTATTTTCGCGTTTAAAACTGAAACGTAAAAAGGAACATAGGCTTTGTGGTTTCTTTCTCCTCATTTTGCGGGGTTTTCCTTACATACTGTAAAATGTAAAAATTACATCCCTCATATTCTTTTTCTTTTAAAAGCTATGGGGATTAACCACGCAGGAGCTTATACTTATCCTTAATCGGTCTCTGTCTTAAGATATGTTTATAAAATTCCAAAGACTAAAATAATTAAAACAGTAAAAAAAATCTTTTTTTTGCTTTGCACAAAATTTAGAAAATTAATCTTTTATTCAAATTTTTAGTAATAACAAATAGTTTGGTTTTTCCTTAGAAGCTAATTTTTTCTCTAATTGTTTTTAAACAAAGTTATAGTTCTTGTTATCAAATCTCAGTTTTTTTGTATTGTAAAAATTGTGATTGTTCAATTTTCTTCTGTACATCTTCAAAAATTGATTCAGCGTTTTGAGGATAGAGTTGGTTCATAATACTAAGAAAGTTGTCTATACTTTAAAATACGTCTTGATGATGCGTAAATACATATTTGAAAAATTTCTGAAATTCTCTACGTTACGATCCATTTCAAAACCAGATTTTTCACTATTTCTTGGTTTTATTAGAGTAGTAACATATTTTCTTTTCTTTTGCGTCCACAGCATTTCGTATAATATACCATACCAAACTTTACACCATAAGCAGCGAAATGCTTTTGTAGCCAATACTTTTTGTTTACTTATAGAAGATATGGAATTCAAATAGGATTCAAAGATACACTTGTATTCTTTTTGTCGCACAAAGAAAATAAGACATCTAGGAAAATTATTAGATTCTACTTTTAAAAAATTTTCTTTTACAAAGCTAACTGATCAACTTTCTCGAAAACTTTGTTAAGGGAGTAATCCTTGCATATCTTCTCGATCAAAGTGAGTGTTCTCATTTTTTATAAAATTAAGGTATGTAGGGACGTCTATTGTTTCTGTACCTAGAATTCTTTCTACATAGTAGTATAGCATTGTATTGTTGTAGTGAACGTCTGAATCATCTTGATTATTATTTTCACAAAAAAGTACCAATAGTATTTATCATTTTTTTCATAAAAATATCTAAAAAATTTTATCATCATTAAATATTTTCTTACAATCAAACATTATCAGCCTGATTTATTTCAAGAATAGATATTTCGTCACACAAAGAGGTTATACAGTACTTTAAAATATCCGATATTGTATCATAAACATATTGATACAGATATTTCTCTACTCTTACACTAAATTGATCTCGGGCGTCCGATAAGGACTCAAGAAAGCGGCTGTGTTTGAAGGCAGCCCGAGGCCAGACGTCGGGATAAGTTGTGGGAGGGGCAGAATAAATTAAGAATTTCACATAGTGGAACATTTTATTCAGTAAATTATATTTCGTGTGACGTGGGGTCTTATGATTCTTTATGCGGAAATTATTCCTTCAATTGCATCTATCTAAGACATAGTTTAAAAAAAATAGGAGAACTAACATAGTTTTTTTGAGATCTGTGATAGCATCGTAATTGTCAGATTTAAATTCTTCTTGGCTATGTGAGAAGAATAAGTAGATCAAAACATTAAATTCATTGGATAAAAAAAAATTATTTACTTTATTTGATTATGAGTAAAATTTTATACTAAAAAAATCTAATCAAGAATTAAACAAATGTATTTTTAAAAACGCTATTAATCTTTTTTAAAAAACTTCATTTTTAATTTATTTAAAACTTACAAAGTTACGTAATTTAAAATTTGACACTAGTAAAAAAAAAGATACTTTTAGGAAAAATAAAAAAAATTTGAAGAAAAAAATTATAAGTTATGGTTTTTAATTGGCCATCTTCAATTTGAAAAGAAAAGTGTTGTAAATGCAACTCTGTGTGAATACGATTTAGAGAGAAAAGTATTTTTTTCCTCCAGATAAATTCTTCCAGCAATAGATGTACCCTGTTACGGATTTAACTCCATATTCTCCCCTATACTCCTGGTTTTAGATAATACAAATAGTTCTTCAGCTAATTAGTATTAATCCTTAAAGTAGTAACAAAGCCTAAACTATGGTTAAATTACATCATGAAAAAAATCCAAATTCGTAATAGCTTGTGGATACGAAGGATATCTATCAGTTACAATAACTAACTCAGGAAATATGTGTTTTTCTATAAACTTCAACCAAAAATTTAAGATCTCGAAGAAAACTGTATGTCCCGTTCTCCCAATTACTCTCAAGGGGTCAATTCCTACTCATATAGTTTTAAATAAATCAATTTAATCTAAATAAAAAAATAGCTCAAACTTATTTTAATCTAATTTAGATTTTAAAAATTTATAATTTATTTATTGTAAATTTTGTGTTTGTCGTAATCATCGTTGATTACGATGTTTATTTGCGTTAACAGAGTTCCCCTTTAGATCTTAGCTCATGATTGGCTTATAAAAGTATATAAACTAATATACAAGCCGGGGAATGCAAAGTAACAGCCCCCACTGAGACCACGACAGTGTTTATAAAAGTTTTATTAACTTGTTGAGAGTGACCGGCTTTGTTCTTTTTTTTCAGGGGTCGCAGTCCTTATATGATTTAGTTAAATTAATAACTTTAAAATATATTAAATCATCCACGTGTCCTGACCACTTTTAATAAACCAGCGTTCATGGTTATGCTTTTTTTAATGAACATAAATGCCCTTATTAAAGTATGACGCCCATGCAGACATACGACGGTAGTTTAATAAAATAGAATGGCTTTTAAAAAAATTAATTTAAACAAAATAAATAAGAAATGATGAACATATCAAGACATAAGACTGACGTACACTAGTTAAAGTACGTCCGTATAAGGTTAAAAGAAATAATTTTATTAAAATTTCCAGTGAGGGTTGTCACCGTCGTTTAGTCTGGAGTCTGCTGTCTTTCCATCTCTGTTTAATTTCTTAATTTATTTATATTCCATTCCGAAATATGTTCCGATTTTTGTGAACAATCAAAGAAACTAAAACATCGTATGAAAGAAGATTATCTATCTTGTGGGAGATATTACGAAAGGCAGTAATTTAGATAAGTTTCTAACAGTCTCCTTATACGCCACCCCCTAAATCTAACTGCAAATTTGACGCTTGTCCTATTCATTTATGGTACAACTACACCCAACCATTGCAATGGCTGTTTCATCAACTTGACCCCTATACCACCTATTTTTTCTACACCTTCATTTAACCACCGTTACCAACCATTTCAGGGTCCTTTTATTTGCCAATGGAATAGAGCTTTTATATTGCAGAAAGATTTACAGCCTACTAGTTTGTACAAAAAAATCAAACTGATCCAAAATATCCAGCAAAAAAAAAGCATCTCTAAATCTTTCGACTTCCGTCTTTATCCCTCAAACTAGATCCTATAGCTTAAGACAAAAACTTTTTTGCTTAGTAGAGCTTTAGTGAAGAATATTTTATGACTGATTTAATTCTTCTTAGGCATTCCCTTGTTTAGGGTTTCTTATTTATATTTAAAATGTGATATATTAAATAGAACAAACAACAAATGACAAGAGATCCAAAGAATATAAAGTTCTAATGATCATTACCTTGAATGATTCTATTATTAATGACACTTTTCCAATTATCCCAACATTTAAAAAAATCCCATTCCATCAAAAAACTTGATGCTGTTTGAACCTAAAAGAAGACACAAATTAAGATTTCTACATGGTAATATAGACAAAATGCGGCCATTTTTTTATGAATGTTATTGGCTTCGTTGTGTCGTTAAAATTTCATGGACTTATCAAGCTTTGTTTATTTCTTAAGTCAATGAATCATTTTAATGGGGTAAAAAAAATATAAACTGAAAAAAAATACCTTTAAAAATAAAATAAAAATACTTACTAAAAACTACAAAAAAAAGATTGCGAACCAGCAGAAAACCCCCAAAATCCATCAGTAACGGTTAACAGCACCCCATCATACTTATAAAGCTAGCTTATAGAAACAAATACCTTTTCTCGCAAAAAAAAAGTATGTTATAAACTTATGTCAAACGGGAATTTCAGCGGACTTTAAAGAAAAAAGCATCTTTTTAAAAAGACTCTTTTTTTACTAGCGCCAGAAAATGCCTATAAAAAGCCTTGTAACATGCTGTGTGTAACCTGTAGGATGCGACCATCTTTAAGAAAATTTTCTATTATGGCTTCCGTCGCACCTGTCCTACCAGTATCTTTTTATAGAAAAACATTTTTAATCGTCAAAAGTCACTTATTTATAAACTATAAAGCTATCCTTGTATAAACGGATGTTGTGTATTATTATTTGGCTTTTATTTTAATAACTAAATATCTTTTAAAAACACCCTTTATACTTCTTTTTTTTACAAAGTAGTAAGGTCATTTATTTAAATAGGCAAATTTAAAACCCAAAATTAATAGTGCAAGACCAAAATTTGCTTATCAAACTGTGTCATCATCGCAGGTAACCGCCAGAACATAAGAAACTCTATGATGCCGTCCCTGTATGCCCGAAAACTATATTACTATTACTAAAATTTTTTATTGCCTGTTTGGTCTTGGGGTTAAACCTATTTTTTATTTAGATAATAAATTTTTTAGTATAAAAATTTATCATAAATGTGGAATAGTTATAACCACCACACAAAAAAAAAAGAAAGTTTGAACTTAAAAGGATGGTGAGCCAAAATCAGAACTTAAAATTTTTTTGATTTTTTTTGTGTGCTTTTTGAAAAAGAAGGGGTTAGAAAATTAAATGTGAAATCCTTTTATTAATCTGAGATGAATGATTTATTTATATGACTAGCGCGAGCTATTCCGTTTAAAACGGGATTGCGTTTGTACTATTACTTGTATTTTTTCTAAATTTTCATCTTTTGGTCTCTGGTATACTCATTTTTTTTACAAAACAAAACATAATCTAAAATTTCATATCGAACATCAAATGTCTACAAAGTCCACAAAAATACTTCTTTAACGAAAAGATACTTAATTTTTGCTTAAAAATCGTCTTAACCATAATCAACTTTTACTTTTTAATCCATATGATTTTTATCTTTTTTTTATAATAAAGGCAAAAACTAAATGTGAAATCCTTTTATTAATATGATGATGATGATGATGATATCTAAAGCTAACCCATTCTGAGAAATAAATGATTTTTTAAGAAATCTTTAACTGTAAAAGGAGTCCTTTAGTTATAAACTCCACTTTTACACTTTATAGGAAAGAAATTTCTTTAAAAGTTTTTTGTTCTCACAATCGTAAAAAAACTTCAAAAAAAAGAGGGGTTACAAAAAAATAATTAAAATCAGAATTCAACAAACTTTTTATATATATGAGTAGCTAATGCTACCCAGTCTGAGAATGGTAAGAGTTTATATAGTTAGAAGCTTTAAAAAGTGTCTTTAAATTTACAATCATTTTCATTACGGTTATAAGAATCATATATTGCTTAAAAGGGTTTTCTCTCAAAAGTCTAATAAATTACAAAAAACGCGGGATTAAAAAATAAATAAAATCCAAAATGTAAACTTTATATCTATTTATAATGATATGATTACCTGTTAAGGTTAAAATTTATTTATATTTGAAAAATTCTAAAAATTTTAGAGAATTTGTTCTGGAAACACTGAATGTTTTTAAAATAAATGTGTGTGGTTTATACCAAGAACCACAAGGAGGGAGGAAAGGGGTAGAAGGGGGGGGAAGAAATCAATCTATAAGAAAAAAAATCGACAATGGGCGAACATAGTAATAATGGTACAGAATGGTTAGTGTTTCTCTATGTATTTGTTTCTCGATTTGTTTGTCTATAAGCTAATTTTTCAAGTATCTAAGATGTAACTACCCTTTTGAGAGTTGCTAGGCTAGGAATTTTTCCAAGTTTATTTTTTTGTTTTATATCTGCATAAAAGTTATATTAAACTAGCAAGCTATCCCCGTTTAAAACGGGAGTGGTCGTTGTATTATACCCATTATTTTAAACTTGTGTAATTAAACATTTCTCTGTGTCGTAAGTGTATCTTATTTAAGTCTTATATAATTTAGAGTCAACTCTACAATAAGAAAAAAAAACAAAGCAAAGTATATAAATTGCCACAAAAATGCTTCAAAAATCATTTTTAAAGTCGAATAGCGAACTCACCGTTTCATTTTGAAGTCATATCACAGACTTAATATTTTTAACATTTTTGTTGTCTTAGTGGTTAAAAAATTCAACAAATAAAAATGTTTATTAATAGATACTATGTTTTTTGTGCGCACAATAGGGAAAATCTCCATCGAGATCTCGCAGATAACCGTGGTTCAGTCACACTCGAAGTGCTGAAAATTCCTACTTCTGAGTCTTCAACCATTACGGAGGGAGCCTTACTCATCACCCATTTTGGCGTTGATTGCAAAAGACCAAACCACTAGCCTTGCCCTAATCCATCGAATATGTAGATCCACAGTAGAACATATTAACGAGCGTGATTAGTAACCCGGTGAGAAAGCATCATCGTACTGGTATAGTCAGCCCCATATCTTCAGACTGGTGCAAGCACACCCTCTTACACTACCAACTCAATGTGGATTGGACTCAAGGCTCCACTTCTTTCGAGCAGTATTGCGCCAGAGTTCATCCGATAGGTCACATCCGCTGGACCTTTCACATACTTCGTCTACTAGGCTACTTGTAATACTAATCACAGTCCATGGGATAAGGAACCCCGTCGTAAAACAGTATCCTTGGGACTGATGCATTTACCACAAAAGCTATGAGACTCAGGATTATAACAACATATTTGAATCACTAATATGATTACGAATTAAAAAGCTACTGTTTTTTTTAACATGAAATAAGTTAATAAATATGCGAGAAGAAAAACTTATAAAAACATATTGCCATATTCGACCCAGACACATTTTATGTCGTTACCTTGAAAAGCTGCTTATAAATTTTTACCTTTAAAATTTAAAAAAAATGCAAAGAAAAGGATAAGTCTTCTTTAAATAAATGATGAGTTATGGTTAAAAGCCTTAATTTAAAATATAAGTTTACATCACAATCATGTTAGCAATTATAAGTAAAAGTTTTCAGTATGCTATTCAGCGGTGGTTCATTAAGGCTTAATATGAAAATCCAAAGAGGAAACAGTCCTTTTAGCTATTTCTTTAAAAATTAAATTCTAGATTAAATATTTGGGCCGTGAGAATTATTATGCGGATGGGCCTTGTATAAAAAGGACTAAGAATTTCTTGTTTTTAGATAAAGAAAGAGAAAGAAAAAATACAAAAAACGTTTTGGTCTTGGTATCGAAGAAAAGCATTTACCGTTTAACTTAAAAATTATTTTATTAAAGCATTTTATAGTCCGTGAGTTAATATTATTTAAAGGGAGTCCATTTGAAAATTTTAGATTGGCTGTTTTTGGCGTAAGTTTAAAAGTTAACCAGGTGCAGAAAAAACTTATTCAGGAACGAATTATTTACGTGCAAAAAACACATTATAAGTCTATTTCAAACGGGATACCTGTGTAGTCATTATGTATTAAAAAAATGTTTTTTTTTTAAATTGTTACCCCTCTTTTGAGTCAAATTACAAAAAAATCAAATGATGCAAAAGACCCGCATTTATGCTTAAAAATTTTTTGTGGGCTATAGAATTTATGTCTTTTTTGTTAATAACGCGTTTTAAGGAGTGCTTTTTTGCAATTACTAATTAAGATTATTTAGGACTTTTTGAAAAATTAAAGGAAATTATGGAGTTTGAAAACGGTTTTATTTTATACTAAATAT
>JAGSMW010000133.1:0-45218 GCA_029286795.1 Byasa hedistus | reverse complement strand
TATATATATATGTATATATATATATGTATATATATATGTATATATATATGTATATATATATATGTATATATATATGTATATATATATATATGTATATATATATGTATATATATATATGTATATATATATGTATATATATATGTATATATATATGTATATATATATGTATATATATATGTATATATATATGTATATATATATGTATATATATATGTATATATATATGTATATATATATATGTATATATATATATATATGTATATATATATGTATATATATATGTATATATATATGTATATATATATGTATATATATATGTATATATATATATGTATATATATATGTATATATATATGTATATATATATATGTATATATATATGTATATATATATGTATATATATATGTATATATATATGTATATATATATGTATATATATATGTATATATATATGTATATATATATGTATATATATATATGTATATATATATGTATATATATATGTATATATATATATGTATATATATATGTATATATATATGTATATATATATGTATATATATATATATGTATATATATATGTATATATATATGTATATATATATGTATATATATATATGTATATATATATGTATATATATATGTATATATATATGTATATATATATGTATATATATATATGTATATATATATATGTATATATATATGTATATATATATGTATATATATATGTATATATATATGTATATATATATATATGTATATATATATGTATATATATATGTATATATATATGTATATATATATGTATATATATATGTATATATATATGTATATATATATGTATATATATATGTATATATATATGTATATATATATGTATATATATATGTATATATATATGTATATATATATGTATATATATATATATGTATATATATATGTATATATATATGTATATATATATATATGTATATATATATATGTATATATATATGTATATATATATGTATATATATATGTATATATATATATGTATATATATATGTATATATATATATGTATATATATATATGTATATATATATGTATATATATATGTATATATATATATATGTATATATATATATGTATATATATATATATGTATATATATATGTATATATATATGTATATATATATGTATATATATATGTATATATATATGTATATATATATGTATATATATATATATGTATATATATATATGTATATATATATGTATATATATATATGTATATATATATATGTATATATATATGTATATATATATATGTATATATATATATGTATATATATATATGTATATATATATGTATATATATATATGTATATATATATGTATATATATATATATGTATATATATATATGTATATATATATGTATATATATATATGTATATATATATATGTATATATATATGTATATATATATGTATATATATATATGTATATATATATATGTATATATATATGTATATATATATGTATATATATATATGTATATATATATATGTATATATATATGTATATATATATGTATATATATATATGTATATATATATGTATATATATATGTATATATATATGTATATATATATGTATATATATATGTATATATATATGTATATATATATACATCTCAGTATAGCGTGGCGACCCGTCGCCACGGCAAGCGTCGCCACGCCAACAATTTGGTTTACAAGTGAGCCTATAGATGTTTCACATCAAAATATGATATTAAAATACACAAGAAAAAGAAAAATTCAAATGACGAAGGATCGCGACGAGAATGTCGTGGTCGACTGTGTTAAAAGCATTTGAAAAGTCAACAAGCACCACAACTGTTACTTTATGTTCATCCATCCCTTTCCTGATATCATCAACAACCTTAACCTGTCAAAGCCCGGGCGTCAAAAGTACGTTGTGGCCCCCACACCCGGACCGTATAGACGGCCGACCGCTTAAGTGCGCGGTCGGTTAAGTATGCGGCGGCTATCATCACGAGAATAGGTATTCTTATATAAAAGTTTTTCTGTATACAGATTCACAGGTTGTTTTAGCCTGGCTTAACTCCCAAAATATACGGGTGGTCACTGTTTTAAAAAAATTTTAAACAAATTAAAAATTTAACAAAGAACTTACAGTGGAGTCATGTCAAAGGTACAGATAATCCCGGTGACATTCTATCCAGGAGTTGCACTCCAAACCAGTTAATTGATAACCAATTATGGTGGTGTGGACCATCCACACTATCTTATAGGTATCTTGAGCATAATATTTCAGCTTCAATTTCAATTAAAAATGAAACTTTAATAAATCCCGATTGTGTGTGTAACTTTCAGCAGAATGCTTCTAACGCCTCTAATAATATTTTTAACAGGTATTCAAATTATAATAAACTTCAGAGAATTGTTGCTTTACTCTCTTTTACTTGTTGCGTTTCAAACATAACTGTTTAAATCCTAAAAATAAATTGATTGACTTTATTTCTCCTCAAGAGCTAGAGTCTTCTAATATATGTGTTATAAGATTTATTCAGCGGAGCTGCCTTTCCAAAGACATACGAGTTGACAGAGAGAGTAGATAAAGTTAAATCAAACCTATGTAGTTTGCACCCCTTCTTAGTTAGTAATTCGATTCAAAGAGTGGGTCGTCGCCTATCAAATGCTACTAACATGTCATATGATAAAAAACATCTAAACATTCTTCCAAAAAATCACTTCGTTACACACATGATTATAAATAAAGAACATTTAAGACTTCTTCATGCTGGGGCCAAGTAAGTTTTCAGTTCTCTTTCACGAAAGTTTTGGCTAATTAATGGGATAAGAGAGAAGTTAAAATAGTAGTACATAAATGTATTACATGCCTCCGCGTTAAAGCAGTAGCCGCCCAGCAGTTGATGGGTTCATTGCCCTCACAAAGAATATCAATGTCTAGGCCATTTCAAATATTGACAGTGTAGAGTCAGTAGAGATTGTGGGTTACTGTGATGCATCTCTCCGTGCTTCAAGTTGCTGTCTCTACCTTCGGGTTTTATCTAAAAGTGATACTGTTAAAGTCAGTTTATTGTACTCTAAATCTCGTGTCGCTCCTCTTAATAGAAAGCCCACCATTGCTAATCTAGAGCTCAGTGGTGCTCTCTTGTTGTCAAAACTATCCTATCCAACTATCCAGTGTACATGAAACACTCGAGAATAGGTATTCTTATATAAAAGTTTTTCTGTATACAGATTCACAGGTTGTTTTAGCCTGGCTTAACTCCCAAAATATACGGGTGGTCACTGTTTTAGAAAAATTTTAAACAAATTAAAAATTTAACAAAGAACTTACAGTGGAGTCATGTCAAAGGTACAGATAATCCCGGTGACATTCTATCCAGGAGTTGCACTCCAAACCAGTTAATTGATAACCAATTATGGTGGTGTGGACCATCCACACTATCTTATAGGTATCTTGAGCATAATATTTCAGCTTCAATTTCAATTAAAAATGAAACTTTAATAAATCCCGATTGTGTGTGTAACTTTCAGCAGAATGCTTCTAACGCCTCTAATAATATTTTTAACAGGTATTCAAATTATAATAAACTTCAGAGAATTGTTGCTTTACTCTCTTTTACTTGTTGCGTTTCAAACATAACTGTTTAAATCCTAAAAATAAATTGATTGACTTTATTTCTCCTCAAGAGCTAGAGTCTTCTAATATATGTGTTATAAGATTTATTCAGCGGAGCTGCCTTTCCAAAGACATACGAGTTGACAGAGAGAGTAGATAAAGTTAAATCAAACCTATGTAGTTTGCACCCCTTCTTAGTTAGTAATTCGATTCAAAGAGTGGGTCGTCGCCTATCAAATGCTACTAACATGTCATATGATAAAAAACATCTAAACATTCTTCCAAAAAATCACTTCGTTACACACATGATTATAAATAAAGAACATTTAAGACTTCTTCATGCTGGGGCCAAGTAAGTTTTCAGTTCTCTTTCACGAAAGTTTTGGCTAATTAATGGGATAAGAGAGAAGTTAAAATAGTAGTACATAAATGTATTACATGCCTCCGCGTTAAAGCAGTAGCCGCCCAGCAGTTGATGGGTTCATTGCCCTCACAAAGAATATCAATGTCTAGGCCATTTCAAATTACCGGTGTAGATTTCTGTGGCCCATTCGACGTCAAGGTGGCGCGAATTAGAAAACCTATAACGAAAAAGAGCTACGTGGCGCTTTTTGTCTGTTTTGCTACTAAGGCCATACATGTAGAATTGGATAGCGACATGACTGCAGCAGCATTCTTGGCATGCCTTCAGCGTTTCATAGCTAGGAGAGGATTACCTTCCCACGTTTATTGTGATAATGCAAAAACTTTCAAGGGAGCCTCTAATAAATTAGAAGAGTTATATGACTTACATTCAACTAAATCTCATATCAATGATGTAAACACATTTTGCTACACAAACCTCATTAAATTTAAATTTATTCCAAGCAATTCCCCTGAATTTGGTGGCCTTTGGGAGGCGGGAGTAAAAAGTGTAAAATTTCATATTAATCGTGTAATTGGAAATATCTGTCACTGTTACATTTGAAGAATTTTATACAATATTGGTTCAAATAGAGTCTATACTTAACTCCGGGCCACTTCTGCCAATGAGTAGTGATATTTCTGATGTTAGTTATTTGACACCGGGACACTTTCTAATAGGTGCTCCTTTAACAAACATCTAAACATTCTTCCAAAAAATCACTTCGTTACACACATGATTATAAATAAAGAACATTTAAGACTTCTTCATGCTGGGGCCAAGTAAGTTTTCAGTTCTCTTTCACGAAAGTTTTGGCTAATTAATGGGATAAGAGAGAAGTTAAAATAGTAGTACATAAATGTATTACATGCCTCCGCGTTAAAGCAGTAGCCGCCCAGCAGTTGATGGGTTCATTGCCCTCACAAAGAATATCAATGTCTAGGCCATTTCAAATTACCGGTGTAGATTTCTGTGGCCCATTCGACGTCAAGGTGGCGCGAATTAGAAAACCTATAACGAAAAAGAGCTACGTGGCGCTTTTTGTCTGTTTTGCTACTAAGGCCATACATGTAGAATTGGATAGCGACATGACTGCAGCAGCATTCTTGGCATGCCTTCAGCGTTTCATAGCTAGGAGAGGATTACCTTCCCACGTTTATTGTGATAATGCAAAAACTTTCAAGGGAGCCTCTAATAAATTAGAAGAGTTATATGACTTACATTCAACTAAATCTCATATCAATGATGTAAACACATTTTGCTACACAAACCTCATTAAATTTAAATTTATTCCAAGCAATTCCCCTGAATTTGGTGGCCTTTGGGAGGCGGGAGTAAAAAGTGTAAAATTTCATATTAATCGTGTAATTGGAAATATCTGTCACTGTTACATTTGAAGAATTTTATACAATATTGGTTCAAATAGAGTCTATACTTAACTCCGGGCCACTTCTGCCAATGAGTAGTGATATTTCTGATGTTAGTTATTTGACACCGGGACACTTTCTAATAGGTGCTCCTTTAACAAGCTATCCTGAACAAAATATTGATAAAAATATTAATATAATAAAATTTTGGAATCTTTGTACCAAAATTAAACAAGAGCTTTGGAAGGTTTGGCATAAAGACTATTTAACATCTCTTCAAAATAGACCAAAGTGGAGGTTTGACACGGACAATATTAAAGAGGGTGATTTAGTAATTGTTAAACAAAATGGAATTTCTCCTTTAAGTTGGCCAATGGCTCGCATTAGGAAAACATTTCCTGGGCCTGATGGCAAGGTTAGAGTGGCAGAAGTGACAATGGGTCCTAAGAGTAAAACTTATGTTCGGTCCTGTACCAAGTTTTGTCCCCTGCCTTTTAAAGATTGTGATTAATATAAATATTCTTAAACTTAAATCTGTTAGTAATAAAATTTAGTTTGATTTTCTAAATATGTACCTAATTTCACTTTACCTAGAAGTAAATAAGATGAAAGTGTATATTTCATTAAATTGCTTAAGTTAATAACAATAATAAGTAAATAAAATATTTGTACAAGCTTTGTAAACTAAACTAAAAATTTGTAAAATGTTTTTGTAAACAAATATTGAGTTTAAAGTATGTATTTTGCCCGCCCCAACCTATGTTTAGTACAAACATAATAATTTTTTTTATGAAATATTATATAATTTTGATTAATATTTTTGTAGAAAAATGTTTTGAACGATGGCAACACTCTCTCTCCCCATTGTGAGCATTCATCCACATTGTGCTTGTAACTTGAGTTGATTTTCAATAAATCATATTATAATGTAAAAAAATAATTTAAAGCCTTTTACTATACAACCTTCATAAAGCTAGGGTTTATCAAAAATCTCATGAACATTTTGAAAATGTCGCACAAGTAAGTATAAGTAATTTGTGTTTACTATCATAAGTTATTCACTATATACTATTTAACCTCCCTGAACTATAAATAGAACCTCGCTATTCAACACACCCGGAGTCCAGATCCTTCAGCGGCGGCGGAAAATGTAGCGGTAGTTAATATAGCATTTAATGTTATTTAAAAAATTACTTACTATATTGTAATTTAAAAAAAAAAGTTAATAAAAAAACTGTTTTTTAATTTAATTTTCTATTTGAGAAATTTAAAAATATTGATTAATGTAATCGATCATTTTTTTTCGAAAAAGCAGGCATACCTTTTTTTTACGATGGCAACATTAGTTGAAGTTTTTTAGGTTCGTTAGATTGGTATGGAATCGTTCCATGTGTTTCATACGTTGGCAGTTGTTTTATTTTTTACTACGGACTCCCGTCTCTTATAACGTAGTGATTACTTGCTCAGTGGGTTGGTGTTCTTCAGTGTCATTTTAAATAGATTGTGTGTTTTTATTGAGATTTATGGCTATGTTTTAGTGAAGATGATAACAGTGACAATAATGCGTGCCGAACATTTTATATCTGACTAATGGCTGGCTATATGAGGTTATCTGTTGTGACATGTATATATCTCTTGGTATATAGTAACAGTTTGTCATCGGCGATTATTAAAAAAAAATCTTCGGTATGTACAGTATATAATCATGTAAGCAGGTTATATTTTACGATATGAATATATTACAACTTACACTTATCCTTGTCCACATCCTGGTGCCTACTTCATCTCATATCCCTTCCTGGCGTTGGTCCATCGGCTTTTATAGAACTTAATACTTTACAAGGCCTCATATATTTTATATATATTTGCAACGTCTCATTTCATATTTAAGTGGAACTAAGGAAACGATATTTACTTTGATGCAATGGTCAATTAATTACCTTCAATTACTATAATCAACCATATTTTGAGTGTAATTTTCTAAAAATACTTACAATGGAAAAATAGAGACAAAAAATTTAGAATTTTTTAAAATTGTTATGCTAATTCTTTTAAGAATTGTAGTTTTTACATGTTAATCTGGAAGAGTGTAAAATAATGTACAATTCAATATATCACATTAATTTATATAGTGTTCTTACTTGATAAATTGTTTAGTGTACTCTAGTGTATGTATGATTAACCTCTATAACATTGCCAATTATTTTGCATATATAATCAAAATGTAATTGATTTTGAATAAGAATTGACAATAAACCTATAGCAATTTAAGAAGTTATGCAGTAAAATATTTTGAGGAGTGATACAATACTGTCTCCATCTTAATTCACTTTCTTTCATTTCAGTCTGTTAACATTGACTGATAAACATATGCTTCATCAAAAAATAAAATTCATAACGTTTATCCTTCATTTTATATCTATACATTAGAGTAGGCTCAAGTTTTAATAGAATTTACATGGATTATAAACATTCCAGTGTGTCATGATTACCATTTTACCAAATATTTACCCATTGTTGTTAAAGCAATTTAATATTTCATTCCTAATCCTCTAGAACAATTCTAGATTCCTATAGGTATTTTGAGCTTTTTGTAATAACTGATTAGTTTTAAATTAGTTTAATATTCTGTCACAGTTTAATATATTATGTATGGTCTATAACAAAGCTAAGGATTTAAATCATGGAGTGCAGTTTACTTGTAGTTTTGTTTCTTATTAAATTAATTCATTCACTCATTATCAATTTAAACAATGAGGATTGTCTTTATTTTTAACTTGTCCTCCTTTGGAGAAATGTTTTATGTTTTTCACTATTAACTAGACATTTTCCATTCAGGGTCTCGGTCATACATCAGATTTTTAACTCCAATATTAATTTGTTCTTTGAAACTCAGCTCCCCATTCATGTGTTGATTAATTTAATTTTCTATTTGAGAAATTTAAAAATATTGATTAATGTAATCGATCATTTTTTTTCGAAAAAGCAGGCATACCTTTTTTTTACGATGGCAACATTAGTTGAAGTTTTTTAGGTTCGTTAGATTGGTATGGAATCGTTCCATGTGTTTCATACGTTGGCAGTTGTTTTATTTTTTACTACGGACTCCCGTCTCTTATAACGTAGTGATTACTTGCTCAGTGGGTTGGTGTTCTTCAGTGTCATTTTAAATAGATTGTGTGTTTTTATTGAGATTTATGGCTATGTTTTAGTGAAGATGATAACAGTGACAATAATGCGTGCCGAACATTTTATATCTGACTAATGGCTGGCTATATGAGGTTATCTGTTGTGACATGTATATATCTCTTGGTATATAGTAACAGTTTGTCATCGGCGATTATTAAAAAAAAATCTTCGGTATGTACAGTATATAATCATGTAAGCAGGTTATATTTTACGATATGAATATATTACAACTTACACTTATCCTTGTCCACATCCTGGTGCCTACTTCATCTCATATCCCTTCCTGGCGTTGGTCCATCGGCTTTTATAGAACTTAATACTTTACAAGGCCTCATATATTTTATATATATTTGCAACGTCTCATTTCATATTTAAGTGGAACTAAGGAAACGATATTTACTTTGATGCAATGGTCAATTAATTACCTTCAATTACTATAATCAACCATATTTTGAGTGTAATTTTCTAAAAATACTTACAATGGAAAAATAGAGACAAAAAATTTAGAATTTTTTAAAATTGTTATGCTAATTCTTTTAAGAATTGTAGTTTTTACATGTTAATCTGGAAGAGTGTAAAATAATGTACAATTCAATATATCACATTAATTTATATAGTGTTCTTACTTGATAAATTGTTTAGTGTACTCTAGTGTATGTATGATTAACCTCTATAACATTGCCAATTATTTTGCATATATAATCAAAATGTAATTGATTTTGAATAAGAATTGACAATAAACCTATAGCAATTTAAGAAGTTATGCAGTAAAATATTTTGAGGAGTGATACAATACTGTCTCCATCTTAATTCACTTTCTTTCATTTCAGTCTGTTAACATTGACTGATAAACATATGCTTCATCAAAAAATAAAATTCATAACGTTTATCCTTCATTTTATATCTATACATTAGAGTAGGCTCAAGTTTTAATAGAATTTACATGGATTATAAACATTCCAGTGTGTCATGATTACCATTTTACCAAATATTTACCCATTGTTGTTAAAGCAATTTAATATTTCATTCCTAATCCTCTAGAACAATTCTAGATTCCTATAGGTATTTTGAGCTTTTTGTAATAACTGATTAGTTTTAAATTAGTTTAATATTCTGTCACAGTTTAATATATTATGTATGGTCTATAACAAAGCTAAGGATTTAAATCATGGAGTGCAGTTTACTTGTAGTTTTGTTTCTTATTAAATTAATTCATTCACTCATTATCAATTTAAACAATGAGGATTGTCTTTATTTTTAACTTGTCCTCCTTTGGAGAAATGTTTTATTTTTAACTGTTAATCTGGAAGAGTGTAAAATAATGTACAATTCAATATATCACATTAATTTATATAGTGTTCTTACTTGATAAATTGTTTAGTGTACTCTAGTGTATGTATGATTAACCTCTATAACATTGCCAATTATTTTGCATATATAATCAAAATGTAATTGATTTTGAATAAGAATTGACAATAAACCTATAGCAATTTAAGAAGTTATGCAGTAAAATATTTTGAGGAGTGATACAATACTGTCTCCATCTTAATTCACTTTCTTTCATTTCAGTCTGTTAACATTGACTGATAAACATATGCTTCATCAAAAAATAAAATTCATAACGTTTATCCTTCATTTTATATCTATACATTAGAGTAGGCTCAAGTTTTAATAGAATTTACATGGATTATAAACATTCCAGTGTGTCATGATTACCATTTTACCAAATATTTACCCATTGTTGTTAAAGCAATTTAATATTTCATTCCTAATCCTCTAGAACAATTCTAGATTCCTATAGGTATTTTGAGCTTTTTGTAATAACTGATTAGTTTTAAATTAGTTTAATATTCTGTCACAGTTTAATATATTATGTATGGTCTATAACAAAGCTAAGGATTTAAATCATGGAGTGCAGTTTACTTGTAGTTTTGTTTCTTATTAAATTAATTCATTCACTCATTATCAATTTAAACAATGAGGATTGTCTTTATTTTTAACTTGTCCTCCTTTGGAGAAATGTTTTATGTTTTTCACTATTAACTAGACATTTTCCATTCAGGGTCTCGGTCATACATCAGATTTTTAACTCCAATATTAATTTGTTCTTTGAAACTCAGCTCCCCATTCATGTGTTGATTAATTTAATTTTACTAATAGACAACAATCTTGCTTGTGGCTGTGAGATTTGTGGTGTTAAGCCTCATTAGCACAGTAATGTAACTTTCTAGAGTACACTTCCATCTGGCACTCGGTAATGTTTAAATACTTCTGCTTTGTGGATATAAGCACTGTAATAGTACCTACCCAATAGGCAACAGGGTCCTGTTAATATATGAATTTTATCTCTTCAAATATTATACAAGTGTAATGCAGACATTGTTTCATTTAAGTTAAGTTGGATTTAAGTTTTAAGTTTCAAAACCTTTTTTTAAGGCTTCTTCAGGGCTATTCGGGAGTTCAGTAAGTTATGGAGGTTGGGGCCCGTGCTCTTGACGTGCTCCCGCTGCTCCAAGAGCGGGTAGCAGCTCTCACTGGTGGTGTGGATCGCAGAAGGGGGGGGGGGGGACGACGACCTATAATATGGTTCCCCTCAAACTCCAGGAGAGACAGGGTTGCACCAGATGACTATAGGCGCTTGCTGCATTATCTTATGAGTATACCTAGGTATGTGATTGTTAAATTTTTTTTGCAGAATTTTATCTGAAAGTTAATATTGATTGTATATCTAATACATATTTTCGAAATTAAGCAAATCTTGAACAAGTTTAATAAAGATTGTCTCTTACTTAGAATTTTTTAATGAATGCATACACAAACAGTTATTTAAGTTTTATTAATTAAATAAATTTGCACCCAGCTCTTTTAATAAAAACTATTTTCTTAAAAAATGTAAAATGACATATGCATTAATAATTTATTCACAATTTTGTGCTTCAAGTAGTTTTTAAATTTCACCTGTCTATTAGTTTATACAGGAAGTTTCTAATTATTTGTTGAATGGTTTTGACATAATGTTTTTCCTGTAATTTCAGTGATACTGTTGGGACACACGGCTTTACAATCTTAATTGATATGAGAGGTTCAGCATGGGCTGCTATTAAACCTATACTGAAAGTTCTACAAGAACATTTTCCTTCATCCGTCCATCGGGCGTTGGTAGTTAAACCTGACAATTTTTGGCAAAAACAACGCACAACTATAGGAGCACACAAATATAAATTTGAAGTAAGTTATCAAAGACCTGGTAAAAGAACTTTATCCAAGATTTACATGTTGGAGTGGCATGTGAAGAAGAAAAAATCAATTTTAGATAACAAAAAAACTTTTTGTTTCAGACAAGCATGATTAATTAGTCTAGAAGCTCATATTGTACTATTATATTTCATACTAATATTTATGTAATAATTGTATTTATATTTCTTATAGTGTAATTGAAATATTGGGAATATTATTAATCCATGACTTTTATAAAATTGATAATAATTAAATAGTTGTATTGATTATTGTAAAGATGGCGCCGCTGTCATTTTGGTATAAATGGCGGACAACTGTCGATCTCGAGCTCATTACTGTTCGGACAGCGTAAGAAGTGTGAACTCGGTGACTTGTGAATTGTATATATAAAAACGTGTAAATCAGATATGTATGTTGAAAAGAGAAATGTCTAGACAGTTTATTAAATTATATTTTCATAATTTTTGAGCACATGGGTCAGAAGACATTTATACTAAAAGATGCAGAGTAAAAAGTTTAACGTTCAAATGATTGCAGCATATATAAAACTGGTCCGCCGTTGGTACTAAAGGCTTCTAAAGTTTTCAAAAAAATCGTTTTTTTTTTTAAAAAAAAAAAACAACGCACAACTATAGGAGCACACAAATATAAATTTGAAGTAAGTTATCAAAGACCTGGTAAAAGAACTTTATCCAAGATTTACATGTTGGAGTGGCATGTGAAGAAGAAAAAATCAATTTTAGATAACAAAAAAACTTTTTGTTTCAGACAAGCATGATTAATTAGTCTAGAAGCTCATATTGTACTATTATATTTCATACTAATATTTATGTAATAATTGTATTTATATTTCTTATAGTGTAATTGAAATATTGGGAATATTATTAATCCATGACTTTTATAAAATTGATAATAATTAAATAGTTGTATTGATTATTGTAAAGATGGCGCCGCTGTCATTTTGGTATAAATGGCGGACAACTGTCGATCTCGAGCTCATTACTGTTCGGACAGCGTAAGAAGTGTGAACTCGGTGACTTGTGAATTGTATATATAAAAACGTGTAAATCAGATATGTATGTTGAAAAGAGAAATGTCTAGACAGTTTATTAAATTATATTTTCATAATTTTTGAGCACATGGGTCAGAAGACATTTATACTAAAAGATGCAGAGTAAAAAGTTTAACGTTCAAATGATTGCAGCATATATAAAACTGGTCCGCCGTTGGTACTAAAGGCTTCTAAAGTTTTCAAAAAAATGCGTTTTTTTTATTTGCTGCTCGCGTCATAACTGATGCCAAATAATATGTAGTAGATATGTATGCTAAGTATAAATTATGCAATCGGTTACAAAGAACCCGGCAATATGAAATCGTTTATATGCAAAACTGCCGATTACCAAGTTGTTTAAAAAGTTATATCATTATAAGTGTTTTGATATATATAAAGGGGTGGTTATATTTTGGATAATCGATTTTACCTGGAATCCGTTACATTGTTATATCATAAGCATGCGGTGCGTATTTTTCCAGGTGGCGCAACAAGGGCAAGAATTGGCGGCCGCTATTGCCGAGGCTTGGAAGTGATGTCCGGCGGTGGTAATGGCACCGCTGGGGGCACGGGTGCAGGCGACACAGAGTCGGCGCCTCCCGAAGCGCAAGTCCGCGTCCAACTGCTTCTCGATTTTCTGCACGACCGTCAGCTTGATCTTGAGGAGCTGGCCGAAGAACGCCGCGCACGTTTTGAACAATGTGTTCAACTCGGTTAGTTATTTTCACATATAGACTAAAAGAAGAATACTCCAGAAATCGTTTACTGCTAAAATTGTTTTAATATTTATGCACGTCAGTTGACGTTCAATTCAAGACATTAACGAATATATTAAAATGTTCAAATCCACAGGACAATTTCAAAAGGACGCAGCACAAGTAGTTAGCTGAAACGCGAACACGACCAATTCCAGGTGGCCGTAGAAAATACAGAGCCGCTGACCACTACGAGCCGCATACAATAAGGTAACTTTGTATGACTCATAGAAATAACTTTAAGTTTTTTCCTTGGAAACTACTCATTACATTAAATAATTCTCGAGGCTAGTCAATGATAATTGAACACAGCATTATTAATTTTCTCTTCGTTAGTGAATATGTGAAACGAGTGTCGATCCCTTTTAAGAAGTCTTACGTAAATACTCGTTAAAGGAGAGCAAGTTTGATATTCAAATACACTGTCCGATTTAAAGGCTGCAATTATTGTGGTATTTAGAACGAAACGAGATATTTCGTACTACTTAAATACTAACGTTTTATTTTTCGTTTTATTCATTTAATAATCGTATCGTAACTTTAAAATATTTCTTGCAATCTTCTCACTTTCGCATCTCTGTACGTAAATAGTGAAAATAATTTTTTGGATTGTAATAAGACTGAATGATATTTTACATCAGCATCATCATCGTCAGCTTATAGATTTCTACCGCTGGACACAGGCTGTGTTTACTATATTGAATGAATAGTAATTGGCACAGGGAAATACCAGAAGAAGTGACAGAACGCTGGCAGCGATTAGTGACATGTGCTGAGGAACGTCACAAGTTAGTTACAGCATCACTAAACTTCTATAATACAAGACATTTTTTTTTTTTTTTTTTTTTTTTTTTTTTTTTTTTTTTTTTTTTTTTTTTTTTTTTTTTTTTTTTTTTTTTTTTTTTTTTTTTTTTTTTTTTTTTTTTTTTTTTTTTTTTTTTTTTTTTTTTTTTTTTTTTTTTTTTTTTTTTTTTTTTTTTTTTTTTTTTTTTTTTTTTTTTTTTTTTTTTTTTTTTTTTTTTTTTTTTTTTTTTTTTTTTTTTTTTTTTTTTTTTTTTTTTTTTTTTTTTTTTTTTTTTTTTTTTTTTTTTTTTTTTTTTTTTTTTTTTTTTTTTTTTTTTTTTTTTTTTTTTTTTTTTTTTTTTTTTTTTTTTTTTTTTTTTTTTTTTTTTTTTTTTTTTTTTTTTTTTTTTTTTTTTTTTTTTTTTTTTTTTTTTTTTTTTTTTTTTTTTTTTTTTTTTTTTTTTTTTTTTTTTTTTTTTTTTTTTTTTTTTTTTTTTTTTTTTTTTTTTTTTTTTTTTTTTTTTTTTTTTTTTTTTTTTTTTTTTTTTTTTTTTTTTTTTTTTTTTTTTTTTTTTTTTTTTTTTTTTTTTTTTTTTTTTTTTTTTTTTTTTTTTTTTTTTTTTTTTTTTTTTTTTTTTTTTTTTTTTTTTTTTTTTTTTTTTTTTTTTTTTTTTTTTTTTTTTTTTTTTTTTTTTTTTTTTTTTTTTTTTTTTTTTTTTTTTTTTTTTTTTTTTTTTTTTTTTTTTTTTTTTTTTTTTTTTTTTTTTTTTTTTTTTTTTTTTTTTTTTTTTTTTTTTTTTTTTTTTTTTTTTTTTTTTTTTTTTTTTTTTTTTTTTTTTTTTTTTTTTTTTTTTTTTTTTTTTTTTTTTTTTTTTTTTTTTTTTTTTTTTTTTTTTTTTTTTTTTTTTTTTTTTTTTTTTTTTTTTTTTTTTTTTTTTTTTTTTTTTTTTTTTTTTTTTTTTTTTTTTTTTTTTTTTTTTTTTTTTTTTTTTTTTTTTTTTTTTTTTTTTTTTTTTATTTGCTGCTCGCGTCATAACTGATGCCAAATAATATGTAGTAGATATGTATGCTAAGTATAAATTATGCAATCGGTTACAAAGAACCCGGCAATATGAAATCGTTTATATGCAAAACTGCCGATTACCAAGTTGTTTAAAAAGTTATATCATTATAAGTGTTTTGATATATATAAAGGGGTGGTTATATTTTGGATAATCGATTTTACCTGGAATCCGTTACATTGTTATATCATAAGCATGCGGTGCGTATTTTTGCCAGGTGGCGCAACAAGGGCAAGAATTGGCGGCCGCTATTGCCGAGGCTTCGGAAGTGATGTCCGGCGGTGGTAATGGCACCGCTGGGGGCACGGGTGCAGGCGACACAGAGTCGGCGCCTCCCGAAGCGCAAGTCCGCGTCCAACTGCTTCTCGATTTTCTGCACGACCGTCAGCTTGATCTTGAGGAGCTGGCCGAAGAACGCCGCGCACGTTTTGAACAATGTGTTCAACTCGGTTAGTTATTTTCACATATAGACTAAAAGAAGAATACTCCAGAAATCGTTTACTGCTAAAATTGTTTTAATATTTATGCACGTCAGTTGACGTTCAATTCAAGACATTAACGAATATATTAAAATGTTCAAATCCACAGGACAATTTCAAAAGGACGCAGCACAAGTAGTTAGCTGAAACGCGAACACGACCAATTCCAGGTGGCCGTAGAAAATACAGAGCCGCTGACCACTACGAGCCGCATACAATAAGGTAACTTTGTATGACTCATAGAAATAACTTTAAGTTTTTTCCTTGGAAACTACTCATTACATTAAATAATTCTCGAGGCTAGTCAATGATAATTGAACACAGCATTATTAATTTTCTCTTCGTTAGTGAATATGTGAAACGAGTGTCGATCCCTTTTAAGAAGTCTTACGTAAATACTCGTTAAAGGAGAGCAAGTTTGATATTCAAATACACTGTCCGATTTAAAGGCTGCAATTATTGTGGTATTTAGAACGAAACGAGATATTTCGTACTACTTAAATACTAACGTTTTATTTTTCGTTTTATTCATTTAATAATCGTATCGTAACTTTAAAATATTTCTTGCAATCTTCTCACTTTCGCATCTCTGTACGTAAATAGTGAAAATAATTTTTTGGATTGTAATAAGACTGAATGATATTTTACATCAGCATCATCATCGTCAGCTTATAGATTTCTACCGCTGGACACAGGCTGTGTTTACTATATTGAATGAATAGTAATTGGCACAGGGAAATACCAGAAGAAGTGACAGAACGCTGGCAGCGATTAGTGACATGTGCTGAGGAACGTCACAAGTTAGTTACAGCATCACTAAACTTCTATAATACAAGACTGCAGAACAAGTTTGCTCCGTACTAGACTCCCTAGAACGAGAGTACCGACGTGATGAGGACTGGTGTGGATCCACCGCTGCGCCCCCTGCAGATGAACAGCTCCCGCATAATCGTGACAAAGCGGCACAGGTAAGAAATTCTTAATTAAAACCATTTGTTGTTGTACAAATGCATGATAAGTGAATGTGTAATGTTATAAATAGTACCCTTATTGTTTACGTTGTTAGGACACGGGGCTTTGCCGGGTAAGGCCATTTAAGCACCACGCTGGCCAACTGCTGGTTGGCGAATGTTCATAGATACGAAAACTTTTGTTCTTGTAACATGCCGTTTCCTTTACAATGTTTTCCTTCACCGGGAATTCTAGCTCTATGGTGATCGAACAAGCGCCTCATCAAGAGCTATAGCGCGTAAGCGTGTCGCTCTAAACCTTACAAACAGCTAACACAGCTTCTGCTTAAACTAGTTGTATTCTAATTCCAGGTGGCAGCACTTATAGTCAAACATGGAGAACGAAAAGAGGCTTTCCTTAAAGCGTGTACGTTGGCTCGTCGCACTGCTGAAACGTTTTTGAAATACGCAGCGCGCTCCGCTCAGGTGCATGGCCAAACCGCAGCGGCGAGCAAGGCGCACCACGAGCAGACGCTGGCCATACTTGACACGCTTTTGGCGCAGGAGAACAAGGTCAGTTGTAAATATTGTGATATACGGTTTAGCTAAAATAAGGCCGAGATTATTAAAAAATGCTCTTGTTTAAGCACAGCTCTTATTGTTTATTTTCTAGTCCTGGCCATATGAAGGTCACCACGCTGGCCAACTGCTGGTTGGCGAATGTAGGGTTCATAGATACGAAAACTTTTTTTAAAATATTTCTTGCAATCTTCTCACTTTCGCATCTCTGTACGTAAATAGTGAAAATAATTTTTTGGATTGTAATAAGACTGAATGATATTTTACATCAGCATCATCATCGTCAGCTTATAGATTTCTACCGCTGGACACAGGCTGTGTTTACTATATTGAATGAATAGTAATTGGCACAGGGAAATACCAGAAGAAGTGACAGAACGCTGGCAGCGATTAGTGACATGTGCTGAGGAACGTCACAAGTTAGTTACAGCATCACTAAACTTCTATAATACAAGACTGCAGAACAAGTTTGCTCCGTACTAGACTCCCTAGAACGAGAGTACCGACGTGATGAGGACTGGTGTGGATCCACCGCTGCGCCCCCTGCAGATGAACAGCTCCCGCATAATCGTGACAAAGCGGCACAGGTAAGAAATTCTTAATTAAAACCATTTGTTGTTGTACAAATGCATGATAAGTGAATGTGTAATGTTATAAATAGTACCCTTATTGTTTACGTTGTTAGGACACGGGGCTTTGCCGGGTAAGGCCATTTAAGCACCACGCTGGCCAACTGCTGGTTGGCGAATGTTCATAGATACGAAAACTTTTGTTCTTGTAACATGCCGTTTCCTTTACAATGTTTTCCTTCACCGGGAATTCTAGCTCTATGGTGATCGAACAAGCGCCTCATCAAGAGCTATAGCGCGTAAGCGTGTCGCTCTAAACCTTACAAACAGCTAACACAGCTTCTGCTTAAACTAGTTGTATTCTAATTCCAGGTGGCAGCACTTATAGTCAAACATGGAGAACGAAAAGAGGCTTTCCTTAAAGCGTGTACGTTGGCTCGTCGCACTGCTGAAACGTTTTTGAAATACGCAGCGCGCTCCGCTCAGGTGCATGGCCAAACCGCAGCGGCGAGCAAGGCGCACCACGAGCAGACGCTGGCCATACTTGACACGCTTTTGGCGCAGGAGAACAAGGTCAGTTGTAAATATTGTGATATACGGTTTAGCTAAAATAAGGCCGAGATTATTAAAAAATGCTCTTGTTTAAGCACAGCTCTTATTGTTTATTTTCTAGTCCTGGCCATATGAAGGTCGCCCCGTTGGTCTTTTCATCGATAAGTTAATGATCATCTTAATTGCCATATACAGTTTTTTATTAACAATGTTTATTAGTTGTGACTTAATGTCATAAGTGTCGTCCGTCATCAAAAACATTTTTAATGTAATCGCTCCCCCTATTTATGGTCATTGTAGTTGGTGAAGGATGAATGGATTTAAAAACAATATAGCTTTTGTATAGCGATAGCATCGCGTCCGCGGTAACCTCGAACGCCTCTATACTTTCATGCTTTGTGACTGCGCTAAGCATTTGAATGGGCATCATAACGATCAGTAGGATGCTCGGGAGTGTTCCGGTAGTTTCTATCCATTTTTTTTTTTTTTTTTTATACTACTTTGCGACGAGACGAGCAAGACGTTCACCTGTTGGTAAGGGATACGCTTGCCCATAACAACGTGGTGCTAGTTAAGATGGTACACATTGCGCTCGTCGCCTTGGGACATAAGGTGTTAAGTCTCGTTACCCCAGTAATTACACTAGCTACAGCGCCCTTCAAACCGGAACACAGTAATGTTTACACACTACTATTTGGCGGTTGATATAGGAGCTGCGGTGGTACCCACCCAGACAGTCTCCGGCAACAGAGACCTACCACCTGGTGCATATCCATACATGAAATAGTCTTTATTTAAATAAAAATATCAGTTTTCTTCAAAGGTTTAATTTTATTGATAATAGGATCCCAAGCAGGTGGTATTTATTACCCAACCATCTTCTCTATTAAAATTAGGATGTTTTTTAATTTCAATAGCCTCGCGAATCATCCTTGGCAGGAATCGGTGTTCTTTGGCGAGGATTTGAGGTTTATCGAATCTGATGTAATGGTTGGGATGATCCATAACTTGGTCACAGAACATGGTGAGAAGTCTGCAATCTGTACATCAGATTCGATAAACCTCAAATCCTCGCCAAAGAACACCGATTCCTACCAAGGATGATTCGCGAGGCTATTGAAATTAAAAAACATCCTAATTTTAATAGAGAAGATGGTTGGGTAATAAATTTATTTATTTATTTGGTCTGTCTACAAAAATACATGTATCAGTTATATTGTATACATTTCTTAACTTAGGCAATAAGCGACATGTACTCTTAATTACAAACAGCTAACACAGCTTCTGCTTAAACTAGTTGTATTCTAATTCCAGGTGGCAGCACTTATAGTCAAACATGGAGAACGAAAAGAGGCTTTCCTTAAAGCGTGTACGTTGGCTCGTCGCACTGCTGAAACGTTTTTGAAATACGCAGCGCGCTCCGCTCAGGTGCATGGCCAAACCGCAGCGGCGAGCAAGGCGCACCACGAGCAGACACTGGCCATACTTGACACGCTTTTGGCGCAGGAGAACAAGGTCAGTTGTAAATATTGTGATATACGGTTTAGCTAAAATAAGGCCGAGATTATTAAAAAATGCTCTTGTTTAAGCACAGCTCTTATTGTTTATTTTCTAGTCCTGGCCATATGAAGGTCGCCCCGTTGGTCTTTTCATCGATAAGTTAATGATCATCTTAATTGCCATATACAGTTTTTTATTAACAATGTTTATTAGTTGTGACTTAATGTCATAAGTGTCGTCCGTCATCAAAAACATTTTTAATGTAATCGCTCCCCCTATTTATGGTCATTGTAGTTGGTGAAGGATGAATGGATTTAAAAACAATATAGCTTTTGTATAGCGATAGCATCGCGTCCGCGGTAACCTCGAACGCCTCTATACTTTCATGCTTTGTGACTGCGCTAAGCATTTGAATGGGCATCATAACGATCAGTAGGATGCTCGGGAGTGTTCCGGTAGTTTCTATCCATTTTTTTTTTTTTTTTTTATACTACTTTGCGACGAGACGAGCAAGACGTTCACCTGTTGGTAAGGGATACGCTTGCCCATAACAACGTGGTGCTAGTTAAGATGGTACACATTGCGCTCGTCGCCTTGGGACATAAGGTGTTAAGTCTCGTTACCCCAGTAATTACACTAGCTACAGCGCCCTTCAAACCGGAACACAGTAATGTTTACACACTACTATTTGGCGGTTGATATAGGAGCTGCGGTGGTACCCACCCAGACAGTCTCCGGCAACAGAGACCTACCACCTGGTGCATATCCATACATGAAATAGTCTTTATTTAAATAAAAATATCAGTTTTCTTCAAAGGTTTAATTTTATTGATAATAGGATCCCAAGCAGGTGGTATTTATTACCCAACCATCTTCTCTATTAAAATTAGGATGTTTTTTAATTTCAATAGCCTCGCGAATCATCCTTGGTAGGAATCGGTGTTCTTTGGCGAGGATTTGAGGTTTATCGAATCTGATGTACAGATTGCAGACTTCTCACCATGTTCTGTGACCAAGTTATGGATCATCCCAACCATTACATCAGATTCGATAAACCTCAAATCCTCGCCAAAGAACACCGATTCCTGCCAAGGATGATTCGCGAGGCTATTGAAATTAAAAAACATCCTAATTTTAATAGAGAAGATGGTTGGGTAATAAATTTATTTATTTATTTGGTCTGTCTACAAAAATACATGTATCAGTTATATTGTATACATTTCTTAACTTAGGCAATAAGCGACATGTACTCTTAATTACAGACAAACACTGCGTACATTGAGTATGGGTGCATAAACCGTATCAAGACAGGTGCTATAAACATATATACATAGAAGAATGCTAGATGTCTGCGTCTGTGGGGGGATTTAATACCTTGACAATTTTTGATTTAAACACTGGCAATCTATCGTGAAATATATCAAGAGTGTTAACTTTTTTTAAAAAATAGTTAAATAGCCTGCACATTCTAGGGATCAGCGAATGGTGACCCAAATTCGATTTGTACGTTCTATGAGTGAGGAGAGACTTTAAGTGGCGTGGTATGCGAGGCGGTACATCAAATGAAATTTGACCAAGTAATTCTGAGTCATCGAGTGAGTTGTTTAACAATTTATATAAAAATAGGATGTCTTGTAACGTGCGCCTGTCGGATAGCTTCATGAGATTACAGTCTCTAAGTCGATCTTGATAAGGCACTCGTTTCTCTGATCTATTGAGATAGAAATATGTGAAGCGTCTCTGTATTGACTCGATGCGGTCTTTGTGAGCTTGATAATATGGGTTCCATACTACCGAGCAGTACTCGAGCTTGCTTCTGACCAGCGTGGTGAACAAAAGTTTTCTGGTGTTGAGATTTTTAAATACCACCTGCTTGGGATCCTATTATCAATAAAATTAAACCAAATCCCAGGCGAACCACTAGAAGACTTCAAGATACAGTGAGCTCTTTCTGCGTAGATCGGACCATTAATAATAATTAAAAAAGTTGTGGGTACCACGTGATAGCTGTGACATTTGGACGTCAGTCATCTCAGTCCTCCCGTGACCATGACTGCTGCAAAGCGGTCGAAACGTCGGGAATAAACAAACTAAATAATAAACGCGATAAAATCCGTAAAATTGAGTTTTAATAAATGTGTAACATTCGCGGAAATATAAGAAATCATTATGTAAGTAATATGTTTGTATGTATATATGTAGATATTATGTATGTAAGTATACATGTCTGTATTAATTTAAACTAGAATTAGCACCCGCCATTCCTCTCTATTCCATTGTCAAACATTCTCCCGGGGCTGACTGGTAGAGAATGCCACTAGGCATTAAGTCCGCCCATTGTAACGTTTTGGCGTATACAATAAAGTTTTTTTTTAAATTAAATTAAATTAAATTAAATTAAATTAAAAATCCATATTAAAGTGTATGTAATTTTCAAAGAAAAAAAATTATCCTTACTTATCATAAATTAAAGGAAACTCACGAATATGTTCAAGAATGATAAGGATAATTTTGTTTCATTAGAATGGTCCAGAACAACTTGATGATATTTTAAAATTTATTTAATCAAGAAAATTATTGTATAATTTCTTTTATTTATAAACTACCAAATGGTGAGAAAAAATCTTTAGGAGACAGACATGTCCCAAGAACTATAGCTTTCGTGAACATTTGACATCCCCCAACCTGCATTTAGCCAGCTTATGACAACTTAGCCCTGAATCCATCATTGTGAGAGAAGGCTCCGAGGGGAAATGTTTTAGGGCTTTGTACTAAGCTGCAACTTACATGCTCAATAGTGTTATTATAAACTAGCTGACCCGGCAAACTTCGTATCGCCTCAAAATCAATAAATAAAAAGCTAAACTATGCGGACAAAACTTAACAGGAACGAAAAGAATTCGTAAACAAAAAAAAATCTTGGATATGAATTTGGTTTTATTATTATTATTTTTAAATACACATGTTCATTGATTTCGACGACCCGAGTCAGATCGTCTTCTCCTTGCCATTGTAAATTGTAGATTATCAAAGTAAGGAAAGTTCCCGCGTACTCAGTCACTATCACAAAAGATCACCAAATTAACGTTGTACGACGTTAAATAACAATTTTGGAGCTATTGAACTTAGGTCGTGGTGATCCCGCTTAAAATTTTCAATCGCTGCACACGAACACACTAATTTATTGCATGATACATTATCACATCGTATATTACACCGCATTATGCACAAAAAAATAAAATTCAACCGAATCAATGCAACCTTTACGCCCGGATTCCCGTTAAAGTTGGTAAAATATTATAATTGAGATCAGAAATTGTTGGTTGTCAATGTCAAATGTCAAAAACAAAAATATTCTTTTGTAACGGGACGTTTTCCTGCGGCGTCGATAGATGGCGCCACAGTATATATGAACGCGATTCGATATAAGCGCGCGCCCATTTTGGTCGTTGAGTCCAACCAGTAGCTGGATCTCCACAATTGGAGTCCAAGTAGTAGCTGGATCTCCACAATTGGAGTCCAAGTAGTAGCTGGATCTCCACAATTGGAGTCCAAGTAGTAGCTGGATCTCCACAATTGGAGTCCAAGTAGTAGCTGGATCTCCACAATTGGAGTCCAAGTAGTAGCTGGATCTCCACAATTGGAGTCCAAGTAGTAGCTGGATCTCCACAATTGGAGTCCAAGTAGTAGCTGGATCTCCACAATTGGAGTCCAAGTAGTAGCTGGATCTCCACAATTGGAGTCCAAGTAGTAGCTGGATCTCCACAATTGGAGTCCAAGTAGTAGCTGGATCTCCACAATTGGAGTCCAAGTAGTAGCTGGATCTCCACAATTGGAGTCCAAGTAGTAGCTGGATCTCCACAATTGGAGTCCAAGTAGTAGCTGGATCTCCACAATTGGAGTCCAAGTAGTAGCTGGATCTCCACAATTGGAGTCCAAGTAGTAGCTGGATCTCCACAATTGGAGTCCAAGTAGTAGCTGGATCTCCACAATTGGAGTCCAAGTAGTAGCTGGATCTCCACAATTGGAGTCCAAGTAGTAGCTGGATCTCCACAATTGGAGTCCAAGTAGTAGCTGGATCTCCACAATTGGAGTCCAAGTAGTAGCTGGATCTCCACAAGTCGAGGCTCAAGCAGTAGCTGAGTAGACGAGAGAAACCGCCACCACGGTACTCTCGGCTCTCTTCAACGCCTCACTCAAGAACCCACGCCCACGCCCTACGTGGGCCACCGCAAGAACTATTACAATTGGCGCCCAACGTGGGGCTCCCCGCAAAGAACTTCTACACTTTTAAAATTGTATTTGGTTTCCAAATGATGGGACGAACTTCAAATGTTTGACGTTTTATGTATCTAAGGTAAGGTGACCAGACGTCCTGCTTTTGGTGGGACAGTCCCGATTTTTCACAATTTCTTCCGCGTCACGCGACGTATTTCAAAAGTCCCGACTTTTAGAATTAAGTTAAATTTTATATTTATGAAAATCATTGTTTTGCGTTCTAAGAATCCTACGGGCTACGACGACTAACGTGTTGCTTTTGCTACCCGGTTACATTGTATATTTCATAAATACATAATTTTCTTAAACTTTGCTTAAATACTTGTAGTCTTCGTATCTATATGTATAAAAATGAATTGCTGTTCGTTAGTCTTGCTAAAACTCGAGAACGGCTGGACCGATTTGGCTAAATGTGGTCTTGAATTATTCGTGGAAGTCCCGGGAAGGTTTAAAAGGTGAGAAAATATGTAAAAAAAAATGGTAAAAACAACAATTTCGCTTTTCCCTTTAGATAAGGGTGACAAGATTTTTAGATGGGCAAAGCGAGACAAATCTTCACTAGAATTTGTCAAAATAGTATAATTGACTCAAAATATTTGCAAAATTTTATTCGTTTATTTCTTTCAAAAATTTGTTTTAAGGTTAAGGTCGGTGATATACTTTTTGTCATTAATATAGAATATGAAGACTTCGAGTGTTTCAAGTTGAGTTTTAGAAAATTTATGTATTTATGAAATAAATTAATGACTTCCCTTAATTTTCTATGGTAAGAAGCAGATTTGTAATATTAATTTGTTTAATTAGCTTGTTGCTAGCACGCAGCACGAACACGAAGTGTATCATCTGAGAGGCAAATACAATGTAACTGGGTAGTAGTAGTAAAGTAATATGTTAGTCGTCGTAGCCCGTAGGATACTTAGAATGCAAAACAATGATTTTTATAAATAAAAGATATAACTTAGTTCTAAAAGTCGGGACCTTTGAAAAATGTCGCGGGACGCGGGACAAATTGTGAAAAATCGGGACTGACTCGCCAAAAGCGGGACGTCTGGTCACCTTACCTTATCCACTATTCCTTTGGTTGTAAACGTCAAACATTTGAAGATCGTCCCGTCATTTAGAAACCAAATACAATTTAAAAGAACATTTTTG
Source organism: Byasa hedistus (assembly GCA_029286795.1). Taxonomy (NCBI): domain Eukaryota; kingdom Metazoa; phylum Arthropoda; class Insecta; order Lepidoptera; family Papilionidae; genus Byasa; species Byasa hedistus. The sequence goes on along the minus strand of JAGSMW010000133.1, from coordinate 19,654 downwards.
TTTTTGACATTGACAACCAACTATTTCTGATTGCAACTACAATATTTAACAATTGGAGTCCAAGTAGTAGCTGGATCTCCACAATTGGAGTCCAAGTAGTAGCTGGATCTCCACAATTGGAGTCCAAGTAGTAGCTGGATCTCCACAATTGGAGTCCAAGTAGTAGCTGGATCTCCACAATTGGAGTCCAAGTAGTAGCTGGATCTCCACAATTGGAGTCCAAGTAGTAGCTGGATCTCCACAATTGGAGTCCAAGTAGTAGCTGGATCTCCACAATTGGAGTCCAAGTAGTAGCTGGATCTCCACAATTGGAGTCCAAGTAGTAGCTGGATCTCCACAATTGGAGTCCAAGTAGTAGCTGGATCTCCACAATTGGAGTCCAAGTAGTAGCTGGATCTCCACAATTGGAGTCCAAGTAGTAGCTGGATCTCCACAATTGGAGTCCAAGTAGTAGCTGGATCTCCACAATTGGAGTCCAAGTAGTAGCTGGATCTCCACAAGTCGAGGCTCAAGCAGTAGCTGAGTAGACGAGAGAAACCGCCACCACGGTACTCTCGGCTCTCTTCAACGCCTCACTCAAGAACCCACGCCCACGCCCTACGTGGGCCACCGCAAGAACTATTACAATTGGCGCCCAACGTGGGGCTCCCCGCAAAGAACTTCTACACTTTTAAAATTGTATTTGGTTTCCAAATGATGGGACGAACTTCAAATGTTTGACGTTTTATGTATCTAAGGTAAGGTGACCAGACGTCCTGCTTTTGGTGGGACAGTCCCGATTTTTCACAATTTCTTCCGCGTCACGCGACGTATTTCAAAAGTCCCGACTTTTAGAATTAAGTTAAATTTTATATTTATGAAAATCATTGTTTTGCGTTCTAAGAATCCTACGGGCTACGACGACTAACGTGTTGCTTTTGCTACCCGGTTACATTGTATATTTCATAAATACATAATTTTCTTAAACTTTGCTTAAATACTTGTAGTCTTCGTATCTATATGTATAAAAATGAATTGCTGTTCGTTAGTCTTGCTAAAACTCGAGAACGGCTGGACCGATTTGGCTAAATGTGGTCTTGAATTATTCGTGGAAGTCCCGGGAAGGTTTAAAAGGTGAGAAAATATGTAAAAAAAAATGGTAAAAACAACAATTTCGCTTTTCCCTTTAGATAAGGGTGACAAGATTTTTAGATGGGCAAAGCGAGACAAATCTTCACTAGAATTTGTCAAAATAGTATAATTGACTCAAAATATTTGCAAAATTTTATTCGTTTATTTCTTTCAAAAATTTGTTTTAAGGTTAAGGTCGGTGATATACTTTTTGTCATTAATATAGAATATGAAGACTTCGAGTGTTTCAAGTTGAGTTTTAGAAAATTTATGTATTTATGAAATAAATTAATGACTTCCCTTAATTTTCTATGGTAAGAAGCAGATTTGTAATATTAATTTGTTTAATTAGCTTGTTGCTAGCACGCAGCACGAACACGAAGTGTATCATCTGAGAGGCAAATACAATGTAACTGGGTAGTAGTAGTAAAGTAATATGTTAGTCGTCGTAGCCCGTAGGATACTTAGAATGCAAAACAATGATTTTTATAAATAAAAGATATAACTTAGTTCTAAAAGTCGGGACCTTTGAAAAATGTCGCGGGACGCGGGACAAATTGTGAAAAATCGGGACTGACTCGCCAAAAGCGGGACGTCTGGTCACCTTACCTTATCCACTATTCCTTTGGTTGTAAACGTCAAACATTTGAAGATCGTCCCGTCATTTAGAAACCAAATACAATTTAAAAGAACATTTTTGTTTTTGACATTGACAACCAACTATTTCTGATTGCAACTACAATATTTAACGAACTTTAGCGGGAATCTGGGCGTAAAGGTCGCGCTGTCTCGGTAAAATGATTTATTTTTGTACATAATGCGGTTGAATGTACGATGCGAGTGTATCATGCAGTAAATTAGTGTGATCGTGTGCAGCGATCGTAGAATTCAAGCGGGAACACCACTGTCCTAAGTTCAGATTGCTCCAAAATTGTAGTTAAGTCGTACAGCGTTACTTTGGTGATCCTTTGTTATAGTGACACTATTTACCGGTAAGTGCCCGAGAAGTTTTCTTACTTTGATTATCTAAATGTAATGTAATGCCACAAGATTATCTTTCGGACAGATAAAATTCATGTCAATCGAATAATCCATCGTTGTTTTATTGCAACTTAAGTTCTATACATCGAAAAAAACACCCTTTACAATTTACAATGCCAAGGAGAAGACGACCTGGCTCTGGTCGTCGAAGGCAATTAAATGTACGAAAAGATGTCTCCCGTGCTGACCGCGCTGATAACCAGCGAGAGACAGATACGATTTTTTTTACTGAAGTTGAAACATTTTGAAATTATCATCCAGGTTTTTTTTTATTTATTGATTATGAGGCGATACGAAGTTTGCTGGGTCAGCTAGTTTTATATAAATTACAAAAAGCATATCACCTATACGAATAATATTTTGTAAATATTCTTAGTCAATCTAACCAATTTGACAAATTAAAAATGACAACAATCTACTGAAACAAATTCACACAAAAAATATGTCAAGGAATAAAATATTATACACTTTTTATATATATAGATTTAAGAATGCTACTTTTTCCTAACCTGCAACTATCTCAGCTTATGTTTATGAGATTGGTGCCAAGTAAAGTCTTGAATATAGAACGTTGCAATGTTGTATTCCAGGATATGGATGAAACGAGTGATGAGGATGAAAGCTCGTCAGGCGTGATAGGTCCTGTATGCCTGGAATGGGATGCAACTCGGGCTCGGGGATGACAGGAGTTGTTGGTACAGTAGGATACTTAGAATGCAAAACAATGATTTTTATAAATAAAAGATATAACTTAGTTCTAAAAGTCGGGACCTTTGAAAAATGTCGCGGGACGCGGGACAAATTGTGAAAAATCGGGACTGACTCGCCAAAAGCGGGACGTCTGGTCACCTTACCTTATCCACTATTCCTTTGGTTGTAAACGTCAAACATTTGAAGATCGTCCCGTCATTTAGAAACCAAATACAATTTAAAAGAACATTTTTGTTTTTGACATTGACAACCAACTATTTCTGATTGCAACTACAATATTTAACGAACTTTAGCGGGAATCTGGGCGTAAAGGTCGCGCTGTCTCGGTAAAATGATTTATTTTTGTACATAATGCGGTTGAATGTACGATGCGAGTGTATCATGCAGTAAATTAGTGTGATCGTGTGCAGCGATCGTAGAATTCAAGCGGGAACACCACTGTCCTAAGTTCAGATTGCTCCAAAATTGTAGTTAAGTCGTACAGCGTTACTTTGGTGATCCTTTGTTATAGTGACACTATTTACCGGTAAGTGCCCGAGAAGTTTTCTTACTTTGATTATCTAAATGTAATGTAATGTAATGCCACAAGATTATCTTTCGGACAGATAAAATTCATGTCAATCGAATAATCCATCGTTGTTTTATTGCAACTTAAGTTCTATACATCGAAAAAAACACCCTTTACAATTTACAATGCCAAGGAGAAGACGACCTGGCTCTGGTCGTCGAAGGCAATTAAATGTACGAAAAGATGTCTCCCGTGCTGACCGCGCTGATAACCAGCGAGAGACAGATACGATTTTTTTTACTGAAGTTGAAACATTTTGAAATTATCATCCAGGTTTTTTTTTATTTATTGATTATGAGGCGATACGAAGTTTGCTGGGTCAGCTAGTTTTATATAAATTACAAAAAGCATATCACCTATACGAATAATATTTTGTAAATATTCTTAGTCAATCTAACCAATTTGACAAATTAAAAATGACAACAATCTACTGAAACAAATTCACACAAAAAATATGTCAAGGAATAAAATATTATACACTTTTTATATATATAGATTTAAGAATGCTACTTTTTCCTAACCTGCAACTATCTCAGCTTATGTTTATGAGATTGGTGCCAAGTAAAGTCTTGAATATAGAACGTTGCAATGTTGTATTCCAGGATATGGATGAAACGAGTGATGAGGATGAAAGCTCGTCAGGCGTGATAGGTCCTGTATGCCTGGAATGGGATGCAACTCGGGCTCGGGGATGACAGGAGTTGTTGGTACAGTAGGATACTTCGATCCAGGTAGCGCGCTGCCAGTTTCAAGGACACCGGATGATGCGCGCGACATGTGACTTGCATTTGACACAGGTAATGACAATTCAACTTATTTTTATTTCACAAAGCGACGAAACGTGTAGGATGTTCGCCTTATGTTCAGTGATATGCTTACTTATAACAATTATTAGAAACAGCTGTTTAAAATATAAATTCAATCTGTCATACCTCTCACATTCACACGTCACCAGTCAGAGCTCACACCTCGCACACACCCCAACCCCAATGTCGCGAGAATCACAGTCGTCCGCTATTTATAGCGAAACGACGTTACGGCATCCCCTCCCTTTTTCACTTTCAATCTTTTAAAATCAATACACCTACTATTTTACTAACAAAATGTCGGTAATCACAATTATTTTTCTCAATATCTAACATTCGGCCATCCTGACATCAACTTTGTCCTCAAACTTTGCAGCTAAACTCTTTAAGTATCTGCAAAGAACCCCTCGTATCTCAGAACATAGTACCGTGTTCGTCTTCCAGATAGCATTACATCGTAAAGCTGCATCGCAAGTTTCGCTACTCAAGCGTCACTTTTGACTTCCAGCTAAATTTATAAATTTTTCAAAATATAAATTCAATCTGTCAGGAAGAAATTTCAGAAACTTGTCAAGTTGAAACTGAGAGGCCAAATGCAAAAGTTATTTTAATGGAACCAGAAATAGGTTAATAGCACATTTAATTTTAGATTTATTGAAGTTTATTGTTTCCTAATACTGTAGCTTTTTACATAAACCATAAAATGAGAAGGATATCACAGCTATGATATCTATGATAACCTAAATTAGACTAAATGTATAAACTGGCTAATTACATATTGGAATAATTTATAGATTGGAATACTCCGAGCACAAGCAGCCAACCAACAGTGGCTCCTCTGCCACCTACTGAGGCTCCCTCTCCAGTCATTAGCGAGGAAGAGGAGTGGCACCCTCCGCCACAGAAAACAAGATTTGACTAAATGCTTTTAGACATGGACAGAAAGGCAAAGGAGTATGCTTCAGAGCGGGATAGGGTATATGAGGGATTAGAGAGAGATCGGTTGAGAGTGAGACAATTTGAGGTACAAGAAAGAGTAAGACGGAGAGATTCAAGAGCAACGGATGCAGGATCAATGGCTGGAGTTTATGAAAGAGGCAATGGAAGCTTTTGTGAGGTTTATGGAGAGAATGTCTTAAATTAAGCTTAATATTTAATTACTGTATTTTTTTACAAAATTAATAAACAAAAGTATAAGTATGTATGAAGTCTATTAATTTTATCCATTCAAATACTTCTTATTACCCCTAATTAACCCATCTCCTGAAGTATTCTCTTGGAAAATATGTTCAGAGATTGTTATAGCCATATTTGGGTTTTCAATCTCTGCTGGTTCTGGTTCCGGTATGTTGAACTCAATGACTAAGTTGTGCAACACACAGCATGCTGTTTTTTGCACATTTTACTGGAGCATAGTGTAATGTGCGATTCTTACACAAACAACGCCATCGGTTTTTTAGTTGCCCAAAGGTATTTTCAATAGCTACGTTGGTCCTTCCATGAATTGCTGTATATTTATAAGCTGGAGTTCCCTTAAAAGCATTTAAAATTGGTGCCATTAACCAGGGTCGCTGTGGATAACCAAAATCACCTGGAAATAATTAAAAATACTTAGTTAAAACAAATTTAACTTAGTATGAATATTTGTAAAGGATATTAATAAATTACAGTTGATTACAAAGAAACTTAAATGATTCTTTATTCAAACGGTATCTATTTTTGAATTCTTTGTCAATTATATCCACAGGATTATTTTTCTTTCTCAGAGCAACTGTGTGTAATTTCTCTATAAGTAATAAAACCAATCAAAGTCAAAGTTTTTATTCAACATGGGAACAATAGTTCACTTATTGAACGTCAAAATCTACCAGCCATTCGTAAAACAAATGCCACGGACCTGAGAAGAACAAGAAACTCAGCGGTCTATATATACATATATTTTTTTTTTCATCTTTCTTTTTTTTTCATCATTCGTTAGATGCGGAGGTTGTCAAAAGTTCTTGGCGCAAGCAGATGCGGTCGCTTGTGGGAGATGCAGCTCTTATTATCACCGAGCATCTGTCTCGTTACCAGCTAAAGGCCGTTTGACAGCAAGCTGGCGCTGTCCAGAATGTAAAAGAAATTTAAAAAAAAACAACACAGCCGATACACCGCCGAGAGAAAGAGATGCTCTGGAAAATAAGAGCCTTAGTTCGGACGAGCTGACGGATGCAAGCCCGGTGAACAACACGGCTCAAATTGCTCCCATGGAAGTGCCTCTTAATGTCGCCGCGGAGCTTCGACTATTTAAAGACGAGCTGCGAACAGAGATGAGATCCTTATGCGGCGAGTTCCAGCACCTTCGCACAGAAGTTACGCAGTTAAAAGAAACCTTAAAATCATGTCATGACCGCTTGGAGGATATGGAAACGAGAATAAGCAATATAGAAACACAAAATAGACAGGAACCGATGTACAAGTCTGAGTTGGAACAGGAGATTGAAAAGCTTAAACAAGAGTTAAACGAACGAGACCAAGATTTGTTCTCGAACGATATTGAGATAACAAACTTGCCGGAGCAGAGCGGAGAAAACTTATTACACACGGTCCAACTCATAGCCACTAAGTTAACCGTGAACATCGAGGAGCGCGACATAGTGAATGTGTACCGCACGGGCAGCCGAACCATCAACGCTACCGACTCCTCAGGACCAGCAGACAGCCGCTCCCGGCGCGTCGTAGTGCGCCTGGCGCGCCGCGACCTGCGTGACCAGCTACTACATGGCGCGCGTGTTCGCCGCGGCGCAAACACCGCCGATATTGGAATTGCGGGGCCTTCTAAACGGTTTTATGTTAATGAACGCCTTACAAAAACAAACCGACAGTTATTTCGGCAAGCGAGAGATGCTGCGGCACACCACGGTTGGAAGTTTGTATGGACAAAGCGAGGACGAATTTTTGTTCGACAAAAACCGGGAACCCCTGTCCGATTGGTACATACAGAAACAGATATTAAAAACATCTTCAGTGAACATCCTGTTAATACACAAAATTAATTATGTTTACGTAATTACTCTTACCTTCTGTCTTTTAGTAGATGTGTTATACTGTGTAGTGCATCGCGGGCGTAGTCATAAGGTAAGTGCGAGTTATGTCAGTGTATTTATTATACATATTTATTTACCACATCGCACTAAAATTATTTACTTACCTATTATTCCTTGTCTTTTTTACTTTGATATGTTATGTTTTTTATTTATTAACGCTGTTATATGTAAATGTATATTATTTGTTGATTTAAATGTATTTATATCAATAATCGTCTCACATACAGATTCTCATTTAGGACAGTTTTTAATTTATCTTGTAATTGCAATAATAACTTATATAAATGGCGGGGGATAAACTTATCAAGTTAGGTTTACTAAATGCGGGGTCTTTAGCTACAAACCACGATGAATTTCTTGTTGCTATGGGTGAACACTCTGTGGATATTATAGCTATAAACGAGACGTGGCTGCGCATTGGAGAGGAGGGAAAGGCTCCGACAGTTCCGGGATATCGGCTACGACACAAACCGAGGCCGGTTACATCTCATGAGGGTAGGGGCGGGGGGGTTGCCTTTTATATTAAATCAGGTTTAAACGTACGCTTAAGAAGTCACCCCAGTCGCGAGTCGTAAGCGTACTCGAGCGCACGGACTGGTACTTACGTTTACGCAGTGTTTTTTTTGTGCTTACTACCCGGTTTTTTATTTTTTTTGTTTTACGAATTTATAGGCGATGGATGATGATGATGAAAGTGACTTTAGTGATTTTAGTGATAGAGAGGTAGATAGGTAGATAGAGAAATTGGATTAGAGGATAGGGATAATCCAAAGAGTGAAGAAATTTTGCCTGAAGTAATAAATAACTCTGGGCTAAAAGATGCTCGATCTTTTCGCCCAGAAAAAAGAATAAGAAGTGAAGGTACGGAATGTGATGAAGAAGGTTTTATAGCGGTTGGAAAAAAGAAACAGAAATCAATAAACAGCAAAAGAGATAATTCAAAAGAAGAAATATTTCCGGAAGTTTGCATGACGTCACTAAATCTTATTCCAAAACAAATAAAACAAGCAACAGAAGGAAGAAAAACTATACAAGGCAGAATTTAGAGACAGTAAATATACGCGAAGAAAATTCGAATGGAAACTTGAATCAAAATGGAGAAGAAAAAAGGAAAAACCAAGAAAAATTAGATTGGTGGCGCCTATTTCAAGACGCAAAGAAATTCATTTTATCGGAAAGGTCTTTCGAGGAAAAGATTCAAGGATTCTTAAAATATTTTTATGAGTGTATCGTAGCCTTTGCGTGTAATTTTGAAAAAAAAAAAAAAAAAAAAAAAAAAAAAAAAAAAAAAAAAAAAAAAAAAAAAAAAAAAAAAAAAAAAAAAAAAAAAAAAAAAAAAAAAAAAAAAAAAAAAAAAAAAAAAAAAAAAAAAAAAAAAAAAAAAAAAAAAAAAAAAAAAAAAAAAAAAAAAAAAAAAAAAAAAAAAAAAAAAAAAAAAAAAAAAAAAAAAAAAAAAAAAAAAAAAAAAAAAAAAAAAAAAAAAAAAAAAAAAAAAAAAAAAAAAAAAAAAAAAAAAAAAAAAAAAAAAAAAAAAAAAAAAAAAAAAAAAAAAAAAAAAAAAAAAAAAAAAAAAAAAAAAAAAAAAAAAAAAAAAAAAAAAAAAAAAAAAAAAAAAAAAAAAAAAAAAAAAAAAAAAAAAAAAAAAAAAAAAAAAAAAAAAAAAAAAAAAAAAAAAAAAAAAAAAAAAAAAAAAAAAAAAAAAAAAAAAAAAAAAAAAAAAAAAAAAAAAAAAAAAAAAAAAAAAAAAAAAAAAAAAAAAAAAAAAAAAAAAAAAAAAAAAAAAAAAAAAAAAAAAAAAAAAAAAAAAAAAAAAAAAAAAAAAAAAAAAAAAAAAAAAAAAAAAAAAAAAAAAAAAAAAAAAAAAAAAAAAAAAAAAAAAAAAAAAAAAAAAAAAAAAAAAAAAAAAAAAAAAAAAAAAAAAAAAAAAAAAAAAAAAAAAAAAAAAAAAAAAAAAAAAAAAAAAAAAAAAAAAAAAAAAAAAAAAAAAAAAAAAAAAAAAAAAAAAAAAAAAAAAAAAAAAAAAAAAAAAAAAAAAAAAAAAAAAAAAAAAAAAAAAAAAAAAAAAAAAAAAAAAAAAAAAAAAAAAAAAAAAAAAAAAAAAAAAAAAAAAAAAAAAAAAAAAAAAAAAAAAAAAAAAAAAAAAAAAAAAAAAAAAAAAAAAAAAAAAAAAAAAAAAAAAAAAAAAAAAAAAAAAAAAAAAAAAAAAAAAAAAAAAAAAAAAAAAAAAAAAAAAAAAAAAAAAAAAAAAAAAAAAAAAAAAAAAAAAAAAAAAAAAAAAAAAAAAAAAAAAAAAAAAAAAAAAAAAAAAAAAAAAAAAAAAAAAAAAAAAAAAAAAAAAAAAAAAAAAAAAAAAAAAAAAAAAAAAAAAAAAAAAAAAAAAAAAAAAAAAAAAAAAAAAAAAAAAAAAAAAAAAAAAAAAAAAAAAAAAAAAAAAAAAAAAAAAAAAAAAAAAAAAAAAAAAAAAAAAAAAAAAAAAAAAAAAAAAAAAAAAAAAAAAAAAAAAAAAAAAAAAAAAAAAAAAAAAAAAAAAAAAAAAAAAAAAAAAAAAAAAAAAAAAAAAAAAAAAAAAAAAAAAAAAAAAAAAAAAAAAAAAAAAAAAAAAAAAAAAAAAAAAAAAAAAAAAAAAAAAAAAAAAAAAAAAAAAAAAAAAAAAAAAAAAAAAAAAAAAAAAAAAAAAAAAAAAAAAAAAAAAAAAAAAAAAAAAAAAAAAAAAAAAAAAAAAAAAAAAAAAAAAAAAAAAAAAAAAAAAAAAAAAAAAAAAAAAAAAAAAAAAAAAAAAAAAAAAAAAAAAAAAAAAAAAAAAAAAAAAAAAAAAAAAAAAAAAAAAAAAAAAAAAAAAAAAAAAAAAAAAAAAAAAAAAAAAAAAAAAAAAAAAAAAAAAAAAAAAAAAAAAAAAAAAAAAAAAAAAAAAAAAAAAAAAAAAAAAAAAAAAAAAAAAAAAAAAAAAAAAAAAAAAAAAAAAAAAAAAAAAAAAAAAAAAAAAAAAAAAAAAAAAAAAAAAAAAAAAAAAAAAAAAAAAAAAAAAAAAAAAAAAAAAAAAAAAAAAAAAAAATACTGGAACTCTAATTTATCTGAAATCGTAGCTCAAAGACGTTTGGCGTTAAGAAACTTTAGACGAAATCCTACTCCTCAAAATTTAAATAATTTACAAGAAAAGATAAAGGAAGCCAAAAAGATGATTTTAGCGGCTAAATCGAACCAATGGAAAAAATTTATAGATGGCTTATCCGGATAAAGAATTCTGTTTAAATGTAGTGCAATGGAACTCGCAAAGTTTACGCCCTAAGCTAAGTGAATTTGCTAATTTATTATTACAGGAGAAAATACATGTTGCAATAATTAGCGAAACGTGGCTGGAATGCAACACTGTATTCAATATTTCAGGATATGATGTCTACAGAAATGATAGATATGACCGTTATGGCGGGGTAGCGATCTGTGTACACAAATCTGTAAAATCTACTCTGAGCTCAATGAGTTGTTTTAATACAGGCATAGAAGTCGTAAATGTAACCATCTTAAACTGTAAATACTTAAAAAATATTATTGGAATTTATTGTCCATCATCGGTTAGAACTACGATGTCTGACTGGGATAATTTACTTGCAAGCTTTTCTAGATCCACTATAATAGCAGGCGATTTTAATGGACATTTTTTGAATTGGTCAAATAAAGTTGACTCAAGAGGAAGACAGATAGCAAATTCATCGTTAGAACATGGGTTTATCTCCTTAAATAATGACAGCGATACAAGAATTAAATTAGTCAATAACACAGTTCAGAGATCATCTCCTGATATCACTTTCGTATCATTAGATATCTACTTATATTGTTCCAACTGGACGGTTACAAATGAATGCCTAGGTAGTGATCATCTTATTATCAAGTTCTCCTTTAAATATAAAGACACTGTCCATTTTAATAATAAAAGAAATTTTAAGCAGGCTAATTGGAATGGATATGTAAATTATGTGAAGGATAATATAACATTGGCTAGCAACAGTAATAATTGTAATATACAAAATGAATATGATTCATTTGTAAATGTTATCAATGAAGCTGCCAGGAGGAACATTCCTGTGTATAAGATATCGAGTAACCTCTCCCAAAAGTTTTTCCCAAAAAAATACTGGAACTCTAATTTATCTGAAATCGTAGCTCAAAGACGTTTGGCGTTAAGAAACTTTAGACGAAATCCTACTCCTCAAAATTTAAATAATTTACAAGAAAAGATAAAGGAAGCCAAAAAGATGATTTTAGCGGCTAAATCGAACCAATGGAAAAAATTTTGTGATGAGATAGACGGTTCGGTCACCAGTGCATACATGTGGACGAAAATGAGATGGCTCAAAGGATTCTCTTCTAATGTTGAGAGTGTACCACAAGTTAAAATAGAAGAATTACTATGCAGTCTTGCTCCAGATGATGCCGCGCTTCCAAAACCCACATTTAAATCTTCAAATAAGTTATTGGAAAAAGAATTTACACTACAAGAACTGTCACATTGCCTTAAAAAGAAAGATACAGCACCAGGTAAGGATAATGTTTCCTATTCTATGATTTACAATCTACCACTGATTGGAAAATTACATCTATTACAAATTTATAACCACATATTCAGATCAGGCGTTATTCCTGTTCAATGGCGTGACATAAATATTATTGCGATTCCAAAACAAGGCAGCAACTCTAAATTAAGACCCATTTCACTATTATCCTGTATTTGCAAAACATTTCATAGTCTACTGGCCAAACGTATAGAATGGTTTGTAGAGAATAATAAAATTATATCCAAAAGCACAACAGGATTTAGCCGAGGACAATCGTGCTTAAATAATATCAATCAGCTGGTTTCGTACACACAAATAGGCCTGTCTAAAAAATTGCCTACACTTGCATGCTTTTTGGATATAGAAGGAGCTTATAATAATATACAAATCAATAAAGTAGTTACGATTCTAGATGACTTATCAGTGGGAACACAGATATGTAATTATTTATGGTCATTCCTTAATGAAAGACATTTATTTGTAAGATATAACGAAAATACTGGTAGCATAACACGATGGACACACCGGGGACTAGCACAAGGAGATCCGCTCTCCCCTTTGCTATTTAACATAGCAACATATAACGTGCTGGCTTTAATTGACTTCTCTAATGCATTTAATACCATCGATCACGACTTACTACTTCAGATCCTTTCCCATTCAATGATCTCTTCCGCAGCAACAAATTGCCCCTTTCAGTCTGGTTTTAGACCGAGCCATAGTACCGTTACGGCTCTCCTTAAAGTTACAGGTGATATTAGGACAGCCATAGAGAACACCAATGTTACCGTGCTTGTTTTAATTGACTTCTCTAACGCTTTTAATACCATCGATCACGACCTACTACTTCAGATCCTTTCCCATTCAATGATCTCTTCCGCAGCAACAAATTGGTTCTCTTCCTATCTTCAAGGACGCCAGCAAGTGGTTCGCATCAACGAGACCTCATCAAGCTGGTGTAACCTCAGCGCTGGTGTTCCTCAAGGCGGCATATTATCTCCTTTGTTATTTTCAATATTCATCAATCTCATTACTCCTGGTCTTCAGTGTGCGTACCATCTGTATGCTGATGATTTGCAGTTATACGCACAGGCGAGTGTAGACAGTGTAGATGTAGCGATAGGCATGGTTAACAAAGACCTAGAATATATTAAGAGTTGGTCTCAAAAGTTTGGGCTAATCGTTAACCCTTCCAAATGTCAAGCCATTATAGTGGGGAGCAACCGCACTATCTGTAAACTAGATACAACAGTATTACCTTCGGTATTATACGATGGTAATATCATTGAATTTTCACCTTCTGTTAAAGACCTTGGACTTCACATCGATACAACTCTCAACTGGCAGCAACAAGTGGCGAATGTTAGCCGCAAAGTAACCGGTACTCTGCGAGCCCTCTACCGTTTGAAAAACTTTCTCCCGTCCAAGACCAAAGCAGTGATTGTGCAAACTTTAATTATTCCTATTATTGACTATGGTGATGTGTGCTATTTCGACCTGAATGCAGACCTCCTTAATAAGTTTGATCGACTTCTAAACAACTGCATCCGATTTATTTTCAACCTTCGCAAGTATGATCATGTGTCTTCTTTTCGTTCACAGCTAAATTGGTTACCTATCCGTCAGCGGCGAAGTCTGCGTTGTCTTAACACCCTATTTTCTATTCTGACATCTCCAAAACCACCTTCTTATCTTACTTCCTATTTCACATATTTAGGTTCTAACCACGATAAGGATCTTCGCTCATCTAACAACCTCCTTCTTTTGTGCCCCTCGCACACCTCTGATATTGTTCATTCTTCCTTTCCTATTCAAAGTATCCTTCTATGGAATGCCCTCCCTCTCGAAATCAGAACAGCAACTAGTCGTCGCTCTTTTAAGAAAAAAGTTCGGGAACTTCTCAACATTGCAAGTAACGAATCTTCATAATCTTTTATGTATATGAGTATGTATTTTTTAATTTTTTTTTTTTTTTTTTTTTTTTATTAACTTTGTTTATGTATTTATAATATATCATATGTGTATTTATAATATATCATATGTGTATTTATAATATATCATATGTGTATTTATAATATATCATATGTGTATTTATAATATTTGTATTTTATTTGTGTGTGTTTCTTTTTTTTTTTTTAAAGCTTGTTATGCTATGCACCTACCCCATAAATTCTCTGCACCACCTAAGGTAGACTGGCAGATAATGCCAAAGGCATTAAGTCGACCTGTACACTTTAGTGTATAAATAAATAAATAAATAAATAAATAAACATATAAGATATGCCATGCTGTTCATAGTGTTAAAATAAGTCAGTACGCAGATGACTTTGTATTGTTTGTTAAGAGCAAAAACATTATTGAAAGTAACCAAAAAATTCAGAGGTCTTTAAACTTTGTAGTAGAACTTCTTAATGAGTTGGGTCTAGAGATATCGGTAAATAAAACTAAAGTATGTTTATTTAGCAGGGGTCGGAAGGTCAGCAATAATGTTAAGACTCTCATGAATGGTATAGAGCTAGAAGTTGTGGACAGTTATAGATATCTTGGAATGTGGTTAGACAAATCTCTTCTATGGAATAAACATATTAAGGAACTGCAAAATAAAACAACAAAACTATTGAATTTGCTCAAAACTTTATCAGGGCCTACCTGGGGAGTGCATCCTAAACATCTTCGTAGGATGTACATGGCTATGATCAGAAGTAAGATGGATTTTGGATGTTTTCTATTTGATAGCAGTGCTAAGACCCATATATCTAAACTGGACGTCATACAAAATCAGGCGCTGCGCATTATTGGAGGCTTTATTAAGACCACGCCTGTCCATGTCATGGAATCGGAACTTAGTATAGAACCTTTGTTCGTGAGAAGGCGTTTTTTAGCTTATAAATTTGGATTAAAACTTATATCTAATTGTAATTCAGAAGCGATTCAATTGTTAAAACCATTGAACTCTGAAAGTCAAACAAAATATTGGCGTCTAAAAAGAAAACCTTTACTGTCGACAGTTTTTGGTGATATTATTTCTGACAAAATTCACTCGTCACAAATTCTGACCATGTTTACACTTCCAATTTGGGTTTCATATATAAGTATCAAGGACGTAATTCAGACTAATCTCACAGATATAAAACATTCAAAACACACTTATAATTATGATATGTTAAAGTCTATTTATTATTCTACAAGAAATTAATACTAAGTACACAGGATGGGATAAAATTTTTACAGACGGTTCCAAATCAGAAAACGGCATCGGGGCAGCATATTATAATTACAGGAATTCAAACTCTGGGTTATACAAGGTAACATCGAATATTAACATAATGTCGACGGAATTGTTAGCTATTTCTGAAGCATTATCGTACATAAGTTCTTCTAGACTACAGAAAGTTGTGATTTTTACGGATAGTAGAAGTGCATTACAACACTTGGAAAAATGCGCCTCCGGTGATAGAGGTGTCCCGCTGGCTTATACTATATTAGATAAAATATTTACCCTACTTAACAATTCCTACCTAATTAAAATACAATGGATTCCATCTCATGTTGGCGTAAGTGGCAATGAAGAGGCGGACCGTTTAGCCAAAAATGCTAGTACTGACGGAGCGGAAATTTATGTGCAACAAAATATTAATGAGATTCTGTATAAAATAGGAAAAAATGTCGTGAGACTTGGAAACTCATTTCAATGAAAGGTCCAAAGAGAAAGGAGTGTGGTACAAGACGTTAGTCAATGAAACGCCACACATACCATGGTTTGAACAGGTTCAATATTCTCGAAGCTTAATTAAGATAGCTCATAGAGTCCGTTCTGGACACATTCCACTAAATCAATTTAAATTTTTAATGAAAAAGGTACCCTCACCTTATTGTGAGGTATGTAAAAAGGTAGACGACGTTCATCACATATTACAGGAATGTGTCCTAATTGACCATTTCATGTGTTAGAGTGAATAGGAAGAGGGAGGAAGTTGAACGAGGCACTGCAATGAAATCCCAACGACGCAGTTGGCGGTGCAACGCTAGAGGGAGCCTGGTCTGAAGACTGCGGGGACGCCCGAACCCCCCCCAGAGATCGCCATCGGGTCCTCTCGCCCGGTCGCCAACCGGCACGATGGGGCCACTCTGGGATTTTTCACAGTTGGCGGGGCAGCCTTTAGCAAGTGGCTTACTCGCTACTTGGGCCCCCTACTATCTGCGGTCGGCCAGCGGAGAACCGTGCTTCGGATCCCGCTACCCTCCTCGAACAGGCACCCAGCGCCACAACCTTCAATGCGCCATACCCGGATTTCAAAATACAGTGCAACTGTACGGACCCAACCCCCTTGTGGCTTCATCAGGCATCATGTCGGAACACGACAAGTCGTTTGGCGGCATGGCTTTGCCGATGGGTGGTACCAGGAGCCAGCGGCCGAAGCCTACCACCGGAATTTGCTGCTCGTTTAGCACTACCCAGGGGGCACGTGTAGGGTGTCATATTTCAAGTATTTCCTACGGACGCGAGCAGCTTCGCCCCCCAAACTTCTTTACTAAACTTGGTTACTGGTTTCGAGTTTCTGGTTTCTGGTTTCTGGTGTCTGGTGTCTGGTGCCTGGTGTCTGGTTTCTAGATGTCATATGTCATGTCTTAGATTTTTATTTTCCATTTTCAATTTACGGTTTACAGTTTCCCGATTTTAGTTTTCTGATTTCTATTTTCAATTTTCCATGTCCAGTTTACGGTTTACAGTTTTCAGATTTCAGTTTTCAATTTTCAGTGGTAAATAGTCTCTCTATCACAAAAGATCAACAAAGTAAAGTTAAGACTTAACTACAATTTTGAACCAATCTGAACTTAGGACAGTAGTGTTCCTGCTTGGATTCTACAATCGCTGCACACGAACACACTAATTTACTGCATGATACACTCACATTGAACATTCAACTGCATTATGCACAAAAAAATGAAAATTCAACCGAGACAACGCGACCTTTACGTCCAGATTCCCGCTAAAGGTCGTAAAATATTCTTCTTCTTCCCAATCGATGGCATGAGCACGGTTTGTGAGTGAGCCAGTGTCATGTGTACGCGTATAAAATAAAAGAATAAAAATCGTTCAAAAATTGTCTGCGTGGTGGTCAATTTGGCCGCCTTTTCTCGTAAAATATTATAGTTGCAATCAGAAATTGTTGGTAGTCAATGTCAAATGTCAAAAACAAAAATATTCTTTTAAATTGTATTTGGTTTCTAAATGACGCGACGAACTTCAAATATCTGTCGTTTTATGTATCCAAGGTAAAGTGACCAGACGCTCGCTTTTGGCGAGACAGTCCCGATTTTTCACAATTAGTCGCGCGTGACGCGACGTTTTTCAAAAGTCCCGACATTTAGAATTAGGTTAAATTTTATATTTATGAAAACCATTGTTTTGCGTAACACGTTGCTTTTGCTACCCAGTTACTATGTATTTGTCTCTCAGATGATACACTTCGTGTTCTGCTTCTTGCCATAGAAAATTAAGGAATATTTCATAAATACATAAATCTTCTTAAACTAAGCTTAAAATACTTGTAGTCTTTATATTTTATATTGATGACCAAAAGTATATCACCGACCTTAACCTTGAAAGAAATATACGAATAAATTTTGTAAATATTTCAAGTCAATCAAACTAATTTGACAAATTCTTGTGGAGATTTTTACAATATTTTAAAAATGACAAAAAATCTTCTGAAACTAATTCACTCAAATAAAAAATATGTCAAGGAATAAAATATTGTACATTTTTTTATATTCATAAATTGTACTTATGTTAAAAGTAAAAAATTATTACTCCTTCAGAGCTGTCCCGCTTTGCCCATCTAAAAATCTGGTCACCTTAATGGAAAAGTGAAATTGTTGTTTTTACCATATTCCGGGTACTTTTTCCATATTTTCTCACCTTTTAAACCTTCCCTGGACTTCCACGAATAATTCAAGACCACACTTAGCCAAATCTTTCCAGCCGTTCCCGAATTTTAGCGAGACTAACGAACAGCAATTCATTTTTATGTATAATATATATAGATAGATTAATATAAATTAAATTCAATAATATTAGTTATTAGGAGTCACGCGCATCGTGCCAACGCGTCAACATCTCTTTAAAGTCGCTCCGCACTCGAAAATTCAAAGTTGTGGGTAAAGTTTTCGCGATTGTGCCGTGTTATATACCAAACGACGCGGAAAAGTGAGACGTGTTCGTATCTGAAAAACTAAAGAAAATCAGACGTACACACCGACTGTAATTAGAGACAGAGAGAAGTCGCAAACCGACGTCCGTGCGCGCATCATCTGTCGGCTGTTGTTTATAATATAACTTTAAAATATATTGCGAAATAAAGTGCCTTATATCCAAACTTAATTACAAAAGGAACTTTGATCTTTGTAATTCTTTTTAATTAAGTAGATCGTTTCTAGTGAATCGTGCGAGAGATTTTGTTGTAATACCTACGGCAGTGACAAAAAAAAAAAAAAAAAATATAACTTACACAAGCGCTTCATTTAATATAACTTAAGATTACTCAGCATTACCTACCTAAACCCAATCATACATAATGTCTGGACGACCGTCGACCTCATCGCAAACTAAAAAGACGAGCCCGGCTCAAAGGATCAAGACCCTCCGCAAAAGGGTTCTGCAGAAAACGACCAAAGCTGTGCAGGAATTGCTTTCGACACCTATCTCTCCTACACAAGGGACGGATATTCCATCAACATCCGAACCCATCTCCCCAAGACGAACAATCAGATCCCGAGTACCATCGGAGTCGTGCCGAAGCCAGTAGCCAGGCCGCCTTCACTCCAGCCGATATACAGAGCGACGTACCGGAATGGTCGGACGCTGAGAGCAATTCTTCACGTAGAATTAGTATGCTCCCCTCATCTGGCAAGAGAACCGGAGTGGCTATGGACCTTGCACGCAAAGAGCAAATGAATTACTCCAAGCAGGAAAGGACGCTCTAGAAGGGGCAGGGACCATGAAGAGAGAGAACAAGGCCATTGTGCACGATTGCTTGCAAGAAATGTACATAATTGCCTCTCGCTCTCAGACTCTCGGGCACGACACCGGATCGCTCTGGAACAAGAACGTACGAGAGCGGCTAAGGAGCTAGTGAGAATTGAGAGAGCACATGGTAAACAGGTAGGAGATTTTAATACGGAGACACTAATAAATACAAACGGCTAACGACACCATTCAAGAGATCAAGAAGACTACAGAAGCGATCAGAACGTGGCTGCTGAACTTTGAGATGGACTCTCCTATAAGAGCCATCTCAAATTCCAATCACAGATTAAAAACTTCGCCACTCTCGCCCAACCCACGCTCATGCCCGCCACCACCCTAGACCCGGAACAATATACTGCCGGAAGGAGTACACAACAAAACTGAAAGAGCTTGAAGAACTATGCAAGGAGTCCCTCAGTCAAACCAAGGAACTCCACTACCGACTAGAAGCGCTAATGACTAGGAGACATGAGGAAACGCGGGACACAAAAGGCAGAGAAGGTGAATCCAGGACTGGGAACAAGTAAAAACTCTTTTAGAGAAAGTTGTTAACTTACAGAGACCAAACGATGAGACCATAGTGGAGTCTATAAAGCAAACCAATGCAGCGATAACCCAGCTTGCTATGGAAGTCTCTTCACTAAAAACCAACAGGCATGAAGAGACAAACATGACCATGAGGAACACCTGGATAGTTTACGCAAGGAGGTGGCCGAACTGAAGGACACGACAGTGGAGGTTCGGCACCCGTT